>JAYJME010002688.1:0-13270 GCA_036873775.1 Costaria costata | reverse complement strand
TTTGGCGAGATAAAGATCAAGATTGGAGATCGAGATCAAGATTGCCTCTTTTCGCCAAGATTGCCGAAAAGATCAAGATTGCCTTTTTGGGGGCAGTCTTTTTCAAGAATTGATCGGCACTGTTTCCGGAGGCAATCTCCATCACTGATAGATCTACGATATGAAGCAAACAAGCGCGTTTTGATTTCGCCGACTGTTGGGGTGCCCTTTTGCATTTTTTTATTTTGCGCAACAGCTGCATTCGTGCCGCCCCCACCTTGATTCTTACTACGTGTCCTGCGTAGCCACTAGTGGTCACTTTTAGCCTTGACTCGTGACTCTTGCCGCCGCGGCCTGTTGTCGTGCAATGGTTTGTTCCTCAGCAATCAGATGCTCTTTCGCCGCCACTATTAGTAAGTTTGTTTTGCTGTGCGACGTTTTCTTGGGGACTCGCCGTTGAAGGAGGGTTGGGTCGTCAAACACGCCAGACGGCTAACAGTCAGCTTCGTCGCCCGCGGACCGAAACGCCCCAAACCTCCGAGCGACACCTGTCACCTGATCGAAGAGGACGTGGACGCGAAGCTGGAGCACCGATAGGAGGCGGGACCAGGCACCCTAGGGGTGGCCGTCAAAGCGAACCCACTTCGGGCGGTGCACTCTTAGAGGGCGACGGAGCAGAAACGTACAGGCTCTGCGATGAGCTTCTGCGCTGGAGTTCCACCTTGGAAGGCACTGAGAGGAAGACGGGGGGGAAGGGTACTGCCGGCGTGGTGGGGCGGCGGACGGGCGGCAAAAGTCGCCGCGAGGAAGCGGCTTCCAGAGTGCGGGCGGCAGACGTCGTTGACGAGGTCAGTGGACACAAACATTGTTTTGTTGGGGGGATGTTGTGACGCCGAGCGCCCCGGAAGGCGTTCGTAAGCCTTGATCAATGCAATGATTGGTGGTTCTGGTTGCTTCTGTTTGTGCCTGGCAAGGCTTCCCCGCGTATCTTCGAACAACGCGTTTGAAAACAAAATGCACTATTTTTTACGTACACTGTCAATACAGCAGTATTAATAGTTCGGTGGTCTGGTTTCGGGTTCAAACGCGCCACGGATAATAGATGCACTGTTGTCAATACAGCAGTTGTATCAATGATTCCCTTGTCTGGTTCGGTCGCGGCTGTCGCTACCTTGACTTGTCCAACGGACGTCTTGCGTCTCCTCCTCGTCGCTGAGCAGACCGTACAATTAGCAGCAAAACATATTACCGACGGAGAGGGGGATGGTGCTAGTTGTGGCGAGGATGGAGGTGAAAATCCGCGAGTCACCGAGAACGGACCTGGTAGGCCGCGCAATTCGCGACCCCAAGAGCAAGAGGAACGGGGGGAGCACGATCGGAGACGAAGGCATCGGCAGGGAGCTGCCGAGGTTGGTGACGAGCGAGACCGGAGCAGCAGTCTTGAACTCACGACGGAATGGGATTTGGATGACAGAGGCGGCGGGTCTGAATATTCTCCAGGGCGTCTGCCGCGGGAAGGAGTGAGGGGTAACGGGCATGCACGCCCCACCCCGTCTTATGCCCTGCCGACGAAGCACTTCAAGACCCTCGACAGGTGTTATTTCTGCTACACAGAGCAGTTTAGCTGTACTAGTATGTACGTGCCAAGTGGCAGACGTGTACGAATTTCGGGAAAATATACCGGTTTGTAACGGTACAAGAAAACAGTTTTCACTTCTGCATCTATCATTTTCGAGGGTCTTGCTACCGCCATGATGTCCCGTAAATTGAAACATGACGCTGCACGAGCGTTGAACGGAGAAAGGAGTTTCGCTTTTTTGTTTTTTGTAGGTGTCGTTTTGGGCTTTGGAGGGCAAAGCGATCCGTTAGGTTTCTCACCGCTTTGGTCGATGCGTCGTGTGATGTCTATCCTTCGTGTGCCGTCAGCAGGGATCGTAGGGACGTGCTCTACGCAGAGGACGCTAATCGAAAGAAAGAGCAACAGCGACAGGTGCGATCAACCTTAACCCTTTTACTACCACGTTTTTTTTTCCAACTCTACGTAGTTCCAATAAATCTGTGCTATTATTAGAAGCGCGGGTGCAGTTGAGAGAGGCGAAACCACGAAGACTTTCTTTGCTGACAGCTACCGAGGCCGCCCTAGCTTAGTTTAAGCTACCTAAGTCATCTCCCGCTATTAATGGTTGTCCGTGTCGCACTTGGTCCCTTTGGTACATAAATACTCAGGGCCCGTATGCTATATATTCGTTTGTACTTGGGCGTTACTTTCAAAGAGCGTAGTCGAGGCGGGGGGGGGGCGAGTGTTAGATGCAAGCGAGCATTGGATGTGGAACTCCCACTTGTTAACACACAACACAGGGTGATACGCGTGGAAGGCGTGTCTGGCTGTGGTTGGTCGAGCAGAGACCCCAACCCCCCCCCCCCTTGGCTGTTCTACATTTGTTGGGACTGTTTTCTCTGTACGCTATACACCCATATTCGTCTCGCCCGCCCACCAGGCTCGCACCTACCCCCCTTCCCCTTTCATTGGCCGCCTTTTTTTTTCCTGCACTAATCACGCCTCTTTCGTTTGGTTTGCCGCAACTTGATGCCGTGGGGTCGGTTTGGGTGACGATCGAGGAAAGGCCCACCTTGGGGAGGAAAACTCGGCCTTAAAGTTGCGTTTGGAGGGGCAGAGGAGGGCCATCCACGAGCTGGAACACCAGGCTTACACTTTGCGCGAGGAAGCGCAAATACGGTGAGGTCCTGCTTACTATGCGCCGATGCGGGACCGCTGTTTGCCATGTCCCGTGGGTGGCGTTAATCCTCTTGATTTCCCTCGCGGACGGGCATTGCGGCGAAAAAATGGCAAACACATACTGGTATTATTTATTCCTTCAGAAAACGCGTCAGTAGTGCGGTATGTCTAGTGCCATATGCAAAAGACTGAGAGGCGAAACGTAAGCGCTGACGGTCACGTGTGCGTGTTGAATCGCGCGGACAGCCAGGAAGAGGTTTCGCGGCTGAAGAAGAAGCTCGCCGTGGCACCGTCTTCGGCAGCCGGAGGGAGGTGCTCGTTCTGCGCCAGCACCCACCACGCCCGCGCAAGAGCGGCTGGGGACGGCGGGTCGAGCGTGCTGAGGAAACGGGCCCTGGCTGCTGAGGTGAAGAAGGGAAATCTATGTCCGTTGTTCGGAACATAACCTTTGCGGTCGCTGCAGCACCAAAGGAAATGCAACAACACGAAGGAACTATAACTACTCGAGCGTGCGAACGAGCGCGCGGTGTTTGACGGGGGGAAGACCGGGGTTATTGGACCGCCGCTTGTGATATACAAGTATGTGGCTGATACCTTTTGTGGGAGTCATGGAAGGTGTTTCCGTGGGGGTCCATGTAATGCGCAAAAAGGAACACGTTGTCATCAAGGATGCTGTAAATGGGCTGTGCTCCTTGGCTTAGCGCAAGATTTGGGGGAAATCGATAACTTTTGACGTCTCGTCTGCAGAGCTGTCGCGAAGACAAGAGCTTCTTGTGTGTGTGCAAGCACGCGTTTGGTACTTCGGTGTTTACGTGTTTGTAATCTGTGCATCGTATCAGTACGTATATAACAAGTACGGAGCTGTTTCTTTTGGTTGATGAATTGGTGTCGGTGAGCTAACGGTCTCCCGTTAACCTGCATCGACAGGGGCGTACACAAACGTTGGAGCGACACCTGGCCGACAGCAAGGCGAAAGAGCAGAGGAGCAGGGAGATCGCGGCTGCTCTGAAGCACAGCTACAGGTAAACGGACTCCGTTGTACTCTGAGAGTGTGCAGTCGCGACCGTCCGGGGTGGAGATGTGCCCAATGGTTTTCCAATCGTTGCTGTTTTTTTTTAATTGTTTGCCACGGCCGCAACACGGGAACCTCCCCGACCGAGCGGTGAAACGGTGCGGTGGACTATTAGTATAGAAGCGTCCCTTGAAAAAAAAGTATTTCTCCAGATCCTTGGCACCACGACTGGCTTCCTTCCATGCGCGATGCAAATCTCGTCGGTTTTCAGAAGAATCACTCCTAGCTATAGCGTCTCTTACAGTAGCAGTTTATGAAAATAACGTGTCCATAACATACCGAAAGGATACTGATCCAATAAGTTATACTTCTTGCTAGTATACCTGGTAAACAACAGGCAATAACAGTTCAACAGCAGCGGTACGACAGCGGTAACGTTGTCCTCCTTATCCCTTATCGTGACGGATGTTGTCCCTCTTATTCCGGCGATGTGACAGCGGTGCGCAGGAGAAGGCAGCCGGCCTGGAAGCCGAGCTAGAGTTCGCGAAGAAAGCCCTGTCGGAGGCCAGGCACGAACTCGCGGAGAGCCGGAGGGATGCAAAGGTGGGTCTCGCTCTGCTGCGTATCGTACCGTAGGGCCTTGCCGCGCTGCTTTCACGACGGTGCTCGGTACTGTGGTGTGATGTGTTGTGGTGCAGTGGTGTTGTGGTGCAGTGGATTGCTTTGCTTTGAGGCTTAAAATATGTCTACGTGGCTAAAGTAGCGTTGGTTACTGGCGCTACTCGACTGAATAACGTGGCGGCGTGGGCGTTCTAGGGCTAGGGCCTACCGTCACAGCTGATGACACTCGCGATCTGGAATACGAGCCTTATGACCCGACCCCCCCCCCTTGCCTCCCGCCCGCTTGGCACCTCTGACATGCTTAGCCTTTGTGCCTCCATGGTGCCTACTGCGTGCTGAATTTTTCACTCGTCTTGTCACCCTTGGCGTTTGTCATACTGTACCTTCGATCATACCCTTCGATCATTACTTCGTTCGACATCCTTTCGCGAATATGCTATTTTTTTCAATAGCTGATGTGTTTGCAACACATTTGATGATGTATTGTCCTTGGTAAGGCTGCGATGAAGAGCACCCGGAAGCACCACCGGCAGCAGGGAGAGAAGACGAGGGAGACGGAGATCGCTAGGGCGAGGGCAGCAGATCTAACGATCCAACTCAGAAAGGTACAGCAGCAGTGTCTAGGTGGCTTTGCCTCCGCTCGCACTACACCATCATCACATCATGACATCCATGCATCGTTGTATGCATCATGGACGCGTCGGCGCAACCGTGGGAGGTGCTGGTAGGGATTAGGGGGAACGGCACGCCATTCCATGCATCGTTTGCCTCCTGGCTTTGCGCTCGGGGATCAGAGCCGGATGGACTTTGTTTAGGTGCATAAGATCACGTTGAGAGCCAGACGCTAGTGTTTTGAAATCGTTTTTAGCGTTGAACTGAGAAGGCCGTTACTGTTTGGAGCAGTTTCGATGTCTGAGTTTACCCCTACCTGGTATAAATCTGCTCCCACGTTTTTGGGGGCAGACTACTTGGAATTAGTTTAGTATATATAATGTTTGCGGTTTGCCGTAGTAGAAGGGTTAAGGGGTTGTGGGCTCTTCAAGAAGGCAGCGTGCAGAGGTGTGGTATGTTTCGGAAATATGCGCTGTGTATGCTTATGCTGCACCCGCAGCAATCTTTGAAAGTTTTCTTCCTCGCCCCCGCTGCTGTAACGAACGCATCCGTAGATGTCGAAGGAAGTTGAACGGGCTCGGCTTGAGGCAGTCGAACACCGGGAGGAGAAAGGCCGGGTGGAAGCGCGAGCGGATGGCCTTGTCCGAGAAAACCGCATGCTTCAAGACCGCCTTAGAGATGGGAAACTTCGGAGCAGGGCTCGAGAACGTGACCGGTGTGTGGCTTGTTTGCGACTCGATCGGCAGCCGCGGAGTGATCAACAATGACGGCGGATGAGCGAGAACATGCGAAATACCTCTTTTTTATGTTCCACAGGCTGGGTAATGGCCTGCGCGCCTGTACGTAAGTAAGTCGGTGCCTTGGTTTTGTAGCGTCTGCAATCTGCTCACGCCCTAACGGGCGCACAAGATGGTGCGCGAGGCGGATTGACACGTGCACAACTGCGTCATGATGCTGATAGTTTTTCCCAATCACGCTTCCTAAATAGTAAGTTGGTGTTCTCTCAATACTCGTCGCCATAGTTGAATAGGCACAAGCAGGTCTCCACTGCCACGGTAGAGTAAGAGAAAAATAAACTCACGCCGTTGCCCCTTCTAATCGCGTCCGTCTCCACGAACAGCTGGATCCTTTCGGAGCTGCGCCCGGCGTCGGAATCTCCTACCCGCCTCTCAACTACTAGCGCGCCGATTGGAGATCGGCAAAATCGAAGCGCGCTCCACGCCTCCCGCCGCCGCGATGACGGCCCGAAGATTCCCCAAGCTACTGCACCACAGGCCTTGCTCGCCCGCTCCCCTAGCGACGATGCTTGGGCGCGGACACGGGGCGACGGACGGCGATTACCTCAGCGGGAAGAAGCACTCGACTCGACGTCGGGGTCCGAGCAGCCGCCCCCGCGTCACCGCTCTCGCTCAGCTTCCCCTGGCGGCATTTTGGGCGCCAGCGACGGCTCTGAAGGGGGTGTGGAGCGCGCGAGTGACCGGTTTTCACCGAAATCGAAAGGTAGCCGTCGTTTGAGCGACAGGCCTGGCGATGCGCGGAGTAGGGCGGGTGGAATAGGCGGAACGGATGGCGGGCTTACCGCGTGGAGCGGGGCACGGCGTGCGGTGTCCACGAGGTCTGCCGACGGGGTAGAAGGAGGTGTGAGGGACGGGGTCGGTTTTAAGAGCAGTGCTTTCTCGGCGGGAAGCGCGCCGCACAGCAACATGGGAGCAAGGTGAGCTGCAATCAACCTGGGGGCGTAGGGTTTCGGTGAGAGTGTCAACTTCCGAAGTTTCCACGATTAGTTATTTTGTAGCTCATGATCGAGGTTCTTTAGAAAGCGAGGCGGGTGTCGGAAGCTCTCTTTCGAAAGAGTGAGACGTGTGGAATATACGTGGAACTTACTGCTGTGTAATGCCGTGGTTTGTTTGCCTCCGTTGACGAACGTTTGCGCCATACGTCTTATACCGGCCGATGATAATCCAACAGTCGTCAAACTCTCGCCCTTCGCTGTCGTCTGCGCCGTTACGAACACAGGTATGAGCGGTTGCAAGCGATGTACAGGAGGGTCAATCGCAAAGTCGTCGGCAGCGGAGGAAGGGCGGGCGTTGGATGACGAACCTGCCGCGATGTTTCACGCCTGTCTTCACTTGCACTGTTAATATAAACAATGCTGGGCAGTATTTCGGGGCACCCCTTGGGCGTGGCCCCCGTATTGGAGTTCTGTGACGTAGATTTGACCTGTACTGTGAAAACAAACACATGTTTCACAGTTTTTCGGGGGGAAACGAGAATAAAGTGTCGCGCATGGGGAGGGCGTCGCGATTAATGATTCTCTGCAAGGTAGAAATGGCGTAAAGCGACCTCCACCTAGTAAATAGCACCGGAGAGGGAGGGGAATACGAACGGGACGATATACAGTTGGCAGACGTTTTTGCTTGGAATTTCTTGACTCACAAGGAGATGCGGTACCGCAGCTACTTAGACGTACGTATATGCAGATTTGATGGTCTCTTGGACCAACCTTCTCCTTTACGCGACACGTTTAACCTTAACCCCTGTGTCCTGTACAACCGGTACAACTGCACCCGCGTTTTGGGGACAAATGGCTTGGAGCTAGAGTTGGAGATATTGTACAGTTGTAAGAGGGTTAATAGTAGCGCTTGTTGTCGCCGCCGCTGCTGCTCCCCGGCTGTTCGGCCCAAAGGTTAAGCGCTTAGCCACTGCAAAAAATGTCCAACAAGTAGTTCTTCCCCGAAGCGTAGTTGCAATTGGTTTTTGCATTAATTCGAGGAATCGCACGCGGGGTGGCGGTGCCATTGCTCAGAGATTTTTTGCACTTGTTGCGTATCGGTCATGCAACACCCATGCCGCAGCCGCCATGCAACACCTAATCCTTCGATCGCACCTCTCAAGAATTGACTGGCTGGGTTTGGTTGCCCACAACGGTGTTCTGTAGCCTTTTAGAATAGCAAATAGAAAGAACGGTGGACAGGTGGTCTCGAAGCCAACTTACATCAGTTTTTGAAGTTTCTTGCAAGCAGACTGAGGTTGGGTGTCATGAATGGTGTGCTGGGGCCTTTTATTGCAAATACAAGTGTCTCCACCCTGTTATTATTATGTTATTACCCAGATGACGAATAGTCCTCGTGTTGGTCGAAGCTGCTGGCGCGCAATCACTGCTGGTCTGCTTGTTGGGGGGGGGGGGGGCGTGGAGTGGTCTCGATCGGATTTTGCTGGCATTGGTTTCGACGCCGCAAGTCCATGGTAACATGGTACCGAAGCACGCGAAACATGGCCACGGGATTGGTGTTTCGTGTTTCACGTATCATACGAAGTATACACGTGCAATACAAACCAACACGAAAAGGAATGAAACCTATATTGTTTATTGCTGTGAATGAAGTAGGTCAGGCCATCCCCCCGCTCCCTTCCTTTCCACCCCCCTCTGGGAGTGCTCCTCGAACGGCCTGATCTTCACAATAAATAACATCTCGGACTGTCCGGCACTCTGTAGTGCTACTCGTAGACGCGTTGATATTTTAATGATGATGCTGCCAAAGTGGTCCATCCCTAGGTTTCAGGTACAGCAGTACAACAGTAGTAGGTTGTCCTCACAACGTAGGTGCACTTCTAAAGTGGTTAATGTTACTATTACGGGGGACCATAGTAAATAGGACCAAATATTGTTACGTAGCAAAAATAGAGAAATATATAGGTTTTGGTGTCTACAGTAGGTCCTATTGACTATGGACCAAATATTGTTACCAAAAATTGGGAAATATATAGGTTTTGGTGTCTACCAGTAGGTCCTATTAACTATGGTCCCCCGTAATAGAAGTAGAGCAAGAGTACGCGGAGGGGGGGTGGTTGGCTCGATGCTGAAGTAGTGCTCTGATATTGGATTTCAGTAGGGGTGGTGTCATGCGGACGATTCTTCAGCAATACCTGGTACCAGTTATACTGCAACGTAGTGAACCAGGCGCTTGTCCACTTCCCTGCCATACGTTTTTCAGGGGTTTCCAAATGAACCTAGGAGGCTATCGATATTTCCTTGCTGTGTTAGCGGTTGGAACTTGGCACACCCAAGAGGATACGGCTTCAGCAGTTAGAATCCAGTCAGCGTCTGTTGGGCGTTTGGTTTCGGTTGATCGCATGGCGCGTACGCTTGTGCTGGTGACAGCGGAGAGGGTGCGGTTTCGTGACATCGGATCGTGCAATGGCATTGGCGGGGGCTCTTGTTCTGTTGTTGCCGTACCTCGGCAGTTTCCTCAACAACGGTGTTGACGTACGAAGTGTTTGTTCAGACCGGCACATCACTATTTGTTCGTTTTTTACCTTTTTACCGCGTCATTACTGCAAGAGCAGGTATCGACACCATATCCCCTTCCCAGCAACCCTCCTCGAACAACTTGCTGGCGGAACTACCAATAACGCCGGCGCATACAACCGTTGAATAACTATTAATACCGGCGGGGAACGATCGCCCGTGATTTCTCACGTTAACATCCTCTTCCTGCAACGCTTCCTGCAACGCCTTTTTGGCACTACCGACAACGCCGTTACATTCACCCGTCGCAGTCCTGCTGGGCAAACATTAGTATGTGCCGCCCGCATTTTTCTCTCGCCAACATTGACTTGCGCAAAACGCCTCTCTGAACGCCCTCTTGGTGGCACTACCAACAACGCCAGCGCATTCGAGATAACACCGACGGGCAACGGTCGCCATAGACCGCTCGCGCTTTTATCACGAAACCCCCTCTGGCATAACGCGTCCTGAAATGATTTCTAGCACTACCATCGACAACGCCGGTACATCCACCCGTCGCAGCCCTGCTGGACAATTATTCCTACGAAGCGCCCGCGCTTTTGTCTCTCCAACATTGACTTGAGCAAAACGCCTCTCGGGACGTCCATCTGGCGGCACTATCATCAACGCCGGTGCATTTATCCATCGAAACACAATCACCGGGGACGGTATGTATGCGACGCCCGCGCATGTCCCTCTACAATACCGCCAATCGCAAAGGTCCCCTCGGAGCGCGTTGTGGAAGGGTTTGCCAACACCACCGGCACATTCCCCCGTCGCAACACCACTGAACAGCTCCCCCTATGAACAGTCCGCACTTTACGCTCGACATAGCGATCAAGCACAAAAGTTCTTCTGGAACGCTTCCTTGGAGGTACTACCGACACAGGCTGCATATTCTCTGTAGGGCGTCGCACCGCTACCGGACAGCAATTCCTACGCCACGTGGTGGTGACAGACATGGAGCGCGGTCAGCGGTATCCTCCTCTTATTATTTCTCCAGTCCGTTGGAATTGATGTCGTAGTCTTCGTCTGGCTCCCTCGCGGAGAGGAGGGGCATCTCGCACGATAGCCCTGCTTTCACAAGGGGGGTGCGTGGGAGTATGCGCACACGGAACCGGTTCGCTTGGTAAGGAGAACATGACAGCGACCATCAATGTTCTACTTTATGGCGATGCAACCTGTTGATTTGCGCAGCCAGTCCACGCACACGCCGTTAGTAGCAGGCACTGCTGCTGGGTTGAGCACTTTTGTCAGAATTAAGCAGCTCGCATGACGTGTTCGGTATGTTGCATACGACTCTGCGTGGAAATGTAATAATCGTTTGGTGTTCATATATATATACCCCAACGCTTCTTACATTTCCGTCGAGGGTGGTATGTATTCTGCATCGAGTAGCATGCAGACAGCACCAAACGCACTCCAATGTGTTGAGGAGCAATACCACGTCGAATACCAATAACGGTGTATTTATCGTACAATAGAAAAGGGAGACAACTACCGGGTGCGACCACAATGCAGTACCCGTACGTATTATACTCGTGCTTTAATTCAAAACACTGTTACAACAACTGGTACGAGTTGTGTGTTTGTCGTCGAGATACTCCTGTATTCGCAGAGTCTTTTTACTGCTTGCTTCGCGTCACATATTTCGGCATAGACCTGTACCTAATCGATATATTTTGACCCCAATCAGAGGCGTCCGGTCCGTCCTGTGTCAGACTAAACGAGGCCTGGGGTACGTTTTTCCCTTTCGTGTCCTTTCGTCGTCAAAATAATGCGAACGCATTTGAGTTGCCACTCAGCTCCTATACGTATGACATCGAAGCATATTCCGACCTATGTTGTTGCTGGTCACAACAGTTGTCTTGTGGGTCCAATAAAATGAGTCTATACGAGATGTCAGCCATGCAAATATTAATATTTATTTCTACGGTAGGAATGCCACGTTCGACACATGGAGCCCCCTCGTTAATTAGCTACCAGTTACCAGTTACCTGGTAGGAAGGAATACTGCGTTAGTCTCACTCGCACGTGTTAAACAACCAAGGCAAGTACCGGGGACAGAGTAAGGTAACTACATGTCTACGACCGCGGGTTGTTCAGAGTGCCGTCGAGCATAGAGCTCCTGCGAGTTGACTAAAACGACTAGACCCCACTAAAAAGAACGACTGCAGTAATGCGACGTGCAATCACAGTAAATAAAACAAAATGCCGGCAGAATACACGAATACAGTCGAACACATAACTGACGCTTTTTTCCGCCGATCGCTGTCTCGTCTGAGTTGTCCATAACCCCAGCATCGGCGTGGTCGGACCCGAGGCCACCGTTAGGGTCGGCCGTGCGCATGACGAACATCAAATCCGCTGCATTTCCGGTGACCTCATTGTCCATGACCTCGGCATCGAACTCGTCGTAGTCGTTGATGGCGTACTTGTCGTGGTTGGAGATGGGGTCGCCCGGGTCACCCACGACCTTGGAATCGGACACGCAGTAGTCGCCGATCCCTGCAATTACAGGCGCACGAAAGTAAACGCGTACCAGTAAATACGTACACGTGATGTGTACTCGTACTGCTGTGTATCTATCTTCTATGGGCACCGTGAATCTCACAACTCACCCTCCTTTGCGTCGACCACTGGCTCGTCGAGGAACGGCAACAAACGGCAACGACAACAGCGACAACATATGGCAGCAGCATGCAAGCATAACCAGCACACAGGACCAGCAAGCATATCAAGCAGAGAAGCGTTTTGATGAAACGTTATTTCGGTGGTTTGTGGGTGCAATTGTAACGGTATAGGAGTTGATCAACCCGTTCTTCTCTCCTCGCTCTTGAGGGCCTGCTTTGCCTGCCCCCCTGCAGATACCTTGCCCGGCTGAGCCACTTTTATCACCTCAGCTCGATCGCAGACCTCGATGACGCACGCTGAGGCCCTTAACCCTTTCACCACCGGAAAGATAATCCCACACTATTTCCAAGTAGCTTTGTCCCCAAAAACCATTTCCGGGTCTAAAGGGGTTAAGAAACTGGAGAAAGTAGCGCGGGGGGAAGGCACGGGGAGTACGTGGTGGCGAAGGCGGGGGGGGGGTTGGAGGATGAGACATTCCGATAAAAGATTCCTGCATTTTAGAAACCCTCTCATTCTAAGGGTGTGGGGGGGGTACATGGTGATGGGGGGGGGGGGCTGAGACACCTCGAAAAAGCCTTCTCGCATTTCAGAAACCCTCTCATCCCAAAGGTGGGGGTGGGATATGAAGGATGAGACAACCTGAAAAATGTTTCAGCAAAAGGAAGCCTCCTTTCCAAAGTGTGGGAGGGGAGGTTCATGATGGCGGGAACACACCGAAAAGACCTTCCCACATTTTAGAAAGCCCCTCCTCCAACCAGGGACGAATCATGGGATCGGTGGGTGGTGGGGTGGTGGTAGATGGGGGGTGATATTATTTTGGTTGGACGCAACGAACAGAGTCGATCCATCTCGGGGCTAGAGAAACCGGTCTCGCATAAACTCTCCGCACCTAAGGCTGTGGCGACCCCGTAGAGCAATAGATACACGTAGTGATAGTCTTGTCCTTGTAGAAGGCCGTGCTAGTAATACGTAGCCATCAGCGAAAGTAGCTTGTGAGTAATATACATACTTAAGTATCTATATTCCATGCTACTAATAGTAGACCTTCCTTCGCTTCTCTTCCTCGTCCGAGCACGCCGCCAGCGAAAAACTACGTGTTTTTGCAATGTATAGACTGACAAACGAGCAATCAGAAAGGCAGGTTGAGGCTTACGGAGAAAAAATAAATCTCGACGTTGTTGTCTTGAAGTCAGTGTATAACACACCTACCAAGGCAACAAACCCAGCCTGGGCCAGCATCCTTGTTTCTTGTTGTTAATATTAACAAGGATCGGCGGCCCCGCCCTCCATAAAACGTGGAAAGTAAACATAAAGAGTAAGTGAAAAGTAATGGGGGTACCAAGAGGTGGAGGTTTGCGCAGAAAATGAAGGGAAATGTGGAAATTTG
>JAYJME010002687.1:0-13270 GCA_036873775.1 Costaria costata | reverse complement strand
TCTTGGGGGGATACAACAAATTGGTTTGGCGCTCGTTGATGAGGGAACGTCCGCTGCGTCGTTATTTTTCGTTTTGGCATCAGCGTTGAAGCAACGGAAGCAACGGTGTTGCCGTTTACAAGGCTATCATACAGTATACAGTAGTAGTGTAGCTGCTGCGCCGTGGTGTTCTTGCCAGTGTGCTGGTGTGCTGCCGCTCGCTCGCTCGTTCGCCCTCTCCCCCTTTTGTTGGAAGCTTCCTGCCCTCGACGAGGCCGGTGGTTTTGGTGAAAAAATTAGGCCGCCTGCCCACCCCATCGTACTGCGTGGCTCACCAAATCGTTTCCGCTCCAATGGGTTCGTTTTCAACATGATTTTACTGACAGCTTAACCGTTCGGGAAATGTATGAGATATGGTGTGCTTTTGGCGGCCGTACTTTTCCCCTTTTAGTGGAGCTGTGAGTCGGCAAGACTTCACGACTAACAAGTAATCGGTTGGTGCCGTTGGCCGGCTAACTGACTTTAGTCGGCAAGTCGGCTGTCGAAGCCAGGTGATGGCCAGCCGACTTGCCGAGGCAAATCAGCCCTCCCCGGCCGGGGGAGCTCCGCCCCAAAAGGTAAAAGTGTATCCCGCATGTAGCAATCCTTCCTATAAGTTTGGAAACCCAATCCGTCGGATAGTCGGCACCTCCGGAAAACGACTAACTATTAGTCCGACTAATATATACTTGGTGACGTATGACTGACGTGAGTCGCATCCTAACCTTGCAGTAGAGGGCGTATGTGCTTGCTTGCGTTGGGGGAGCCGTTTCAGTCAATGTGACGTGAGTCGCTTGCTTGCGTTCGTCGAGCCGTTTCGGTCGACGTTTGTACCCCCCCCGCCCTCGGCTGCCGCCGCCGTCGCCCTACGACCGACTGGCTCGGCTGGGGCCACACGTTAATACGGCGAGCTCCGACCGGTTGTTCTCGACGTCGGGAGAGGATGGCCCTGAGTCTCCGTGTTCAACATTGGTGCACTGCAGTACTATTGCAATGGATATTGTGTAGAGCGGCATTTACGGTAGATCATGCCCTGGAAATTGGGCTGCCTGCCGCAAACAGACTGGCCAGGGCGACGGGGCTCGGTAGCCTCGCTGGCCGATGTGCCTCGACAGTAGCCGAGTGGGAGCTTTCGGGAAGCACGCGCGTCCCTCCGGTGGGGGTTTGTGGAGTCGCGCCGTTCTTTTGGTTTTTATGTGTAAATGAAAGTTTTTATGTGAACATAAAATGCTAACTTTGTTGTGAGAGGTCGAGGATTTCGTCGAAACAAGGTGCGTGTGATGCCTCGAACGCGCATGTTTGAGCACGCCGTTTGAAGGTAAATGCGCACGTTCTGTCGCTGCAGCGCGGTGCATCTATCTGTTACACGCCCACCTTCGCGCTTTCAAGAGGTTTGTGCTGTCTTGTTAGATCTTCCTTTCCGTGCTCACGCTTTTGTGTGTTTTTGTGATTTTTCGCTGTACTGTTGGCGCAGGAGAGCCTTCGCCTGGCCAAAGAGGCTGTCACGCTGGATGTGGGAAGCGCGACTTCTTGGTACGTGTTGGGAAACGCCTACGTGGCCTCTTTCTTCAGGAACTCCCGGGGCGTGAAGGATCTGGACAGGGCCTTGCAAGCGTACAAGAAGGCGGTGAGCGGACGAAAATGCAAGGCAGACAAACTCGTGTCGTGTGCGAGGCACATGCCTGGTACTGGATACGGCCACTTTTATTAATAGCAGCATTAAACCTTTATTTTACAGACATTTTATAGTGTGGCGTAGGGAATGGTGCCCAAAGAGATTCATGTCGGCGAAACAAATAAACATGCTTGTAAAACGTAAGAAATACGCGTACGAGTATTCGTTAATTATGGCCCCTCCACCATTGGAGCCTGAGGGGCCGGCTCTAAACCCTGGTTGCGGCACATCGGGCATGAAGATGTGCGACAGCAGTAGGCCATTGTGGCACAAGCGCATATGGATGCGTGCCTGAGGCGCTCGAAGTCGACCTCGAGGCGCCTACCCGTGAGTGACGGCTCTCTTCACCCCCCCCCATCGCCGTCACCGCGTTGCAGGAATCCAACGGTGGTGGAGGAAACCCCGACCTGTTCTTCAACAGGGCTCACGTGTTTCACTACAGGGAGGACTACCCAGAAGCTGTTCGAGACTACAGGTAGTTATACCGCACGTATTTATCGGGTATGTATGCAAGGCAGCAGGGCCTGATGGTGCGTGTCAGTGTGTACAAGGGCGAGGAGTCTCAGGGGTGGCAAAGTAGCAAAACAGCCACACCATCACCCCGTGCTCACAGCTTGATCAGATGGCCGAGCGTAGCAGCTCCCGAGCGATGGATTTTCAACGTAAACATGATGGGGGGTTTTAAACCAGTGAGTGTTTGCGCGCGCGAAGAGTTAGGTGGATGTCCGGAAGTAAAACAGCCACACCATCACCCCGTGCTCACAACTTGTTCAGATGGCCGAGCGTAACAGCTCCCGAGAGATGGATTTTTAACGTAGACATGATGGGGGTTTTTAACCAGTGAGTGCTTGCGCGCGCGAAGGGTTCGATGAATGCCCAGAAGTTTGTGTTGTATTTGCCGGCATCCTTCCAACACTATCCTGGCAGCCTCTGTAGCCCCCCGATAGCTCTGGCGCCGCTCGCCGCCCGTCAGTTTCTACGCATGCGAAGATATCACCGATCAGTTCGTGCTCACCAAATTGTTGCCAGGTAGATTGTTGTCGGCGGAGAAACAGCAGTCATCTTGCGTTGGGGTGCCGGGAGGGCGGCCTGCTTCCCCAAATATACCAACACGTTCGATTTGTGGCAGGTTTTGCGCGGTGGTCCTTGCCCCGCTGTCCGACCTTTGGGCAAACCGTGTACGTAGGAATGACTACACACATACCGCGACACTTGAGGGTGCTACCGTATTTCGACAGTGTGTAACAGGCCCCCCGGACGAATTTCAACGCCGCTTTTCTCGACAACCGGTAGAATCCAAACGCCGAGCGACGCGTCTCTGGAATTATCTCGAAAAGATCTTCGGAAATCCGCCTTTTTGGTTGGTTGTACTGAAAACCCTTTCACCACCGGAAACATGATCCCGCACTATTTCCAAGTAGTTTTGTCCCCAAAAACCGTTTCCGGCTCTGAAGGAGTTAAGGCTGGTTTTCGAGGAAATCGAATCTGAAATTCGTCCGAGGTGCGTGTGTTATACACCGTCGTATACGGGTATGTTAATAACCGGGCTTGATCTGAGCATGCAGGCAGGGTAGGAGTAGACTGTGCGTATTGCATCAGATTCGAGAGGTACGCCTCGCGAAAAGTTTCGTCAGGCGCCGATTGCGTTGTTCTCGTCGCTGTTTGTTCTCGCTTCCAAGCACGCGCGAAGATGCACTGCACTGCGCTTCGCGATCGTGCGTGCTTTTTCTCGCTTCCCCACGGTCACTGAACGTCTCAGGCAATACCGTAACCCCGCCCTCTTGCCCTAACGCTTTCATTCTTGCTTGCCGCAGACTGGCTCGAGAGCTCGACCCGTCCCTGCCAGTGGACCAGGCGCTCCACTCCATAGAAACGGGGGTCGAGAGGCTGGCAAAACTCGTTGAAAAGAAGGCAAGAACATTTTTCGGCTGATCTATCGGTCCCTCCACAGCGCAACCCTGCCGGCCGCGAGCAAACCATCATTAGCCCCCACACCAACGCTTCATGCAGTAGAACAAACAAGATATATGGAAAGGGGGGCATGTGCCCAGTGATTCCCCCCTGCGGCGGCTCCGCGCGCCGGTGAAGATACGGGCAGGTGGGGTGGGGGGGGTGGGGGGATCTGATCAAAACATACCCTTCAACCATGGCGCCGCGCAAAGAAAATATGCATTCGCTTGCGATAGAGGCACAACAGCGGTGTCGTGGTATCGGAAGTCCTAACAGATGTACAGCCCTCTCGCGTGCAAGAAAGAAGAAGGGCCGTGCTTACCTTGGCCCTTACAGTACTGCAGTGTGCAGAAATCGACTTCTCAGTCTAATTCCAGGTAATATGTCTCCAAAACGGGACTGCAGTACAGAAAGGGCTAGGGTCGTGCTCTTGAGCCCGAATTGTTTTCGCCATTGGAGCTCCTCAACTCAGGAGCTGCCGAATATCTTTGGATCTCGATGTACATATTACTGGTATATATTTGTTTTCGCTAGATACCTAACCCACACGGGGGCTGTGTATGAGGCTTAGCTTACGTTTTTTTTGTCATAATCGGTTTTTTGGGTAACGTAGAAGGCTCCTAAAATGAAGAGCATCCGAAAATTCAGGAGCTAATGCTCCCTACCGGAGCACGCATCACAGGGGAGAAGAAACCCGCCCCCCACGGGCTGTTTGGGCCTTGGGAGGGACCGTTCCTCAAGATTAAAAGCGCGGCCTCGTTCGGGTCTACTCTGACGTTTTGCGCGCATACGCGGGGTGTGCGTACTGGTGATCGCGAATGGTGCTACTCTGCTGTAGCAGCAGCACAGTAGTATTATGTAGTGTATTATCTGGTGCACTTCGATTGGTGCTAGGGCGCTCACATATCTGCATCAAGTAACTTCCGCTGTCACCTGTAGCGTCTTCTCGTACTCTCTATAACTCGTTTGTTTCGTGTTTCTCGTACAGGGTGGGCTCAAGGCGAAGCGCTTGTCGCAGCTTGTCGCGTCGCTCGGGGGGAACTCCGCACGAAAGGGCCTTGGAGAAGCTCACCGGCTAGTGCGTCTGCAAGAGCTAATGCTGGGGGGAAACAGGGGCGTCGCGGTGGCATTAAAGGTGACAATAACAGCAGCACGACGATTGCGGGGTGCTTGGAAGGTGGTAACAGCATTATGGTGTTTGCGGGATTTGAAGGACGGGGTCGTTGTGCATTGCGCAAAAGCGTGCTAACTCTCACACCTCAATCCCGTGGAATGAGGGCGGCAGTTGGGCTTCGAAGCGTCCTGTAGGGCAAGCGCGCGTTGTTTCTAGTTCCGGACGGACATGTATCACCCACACGTGGCGCGTCGGTGGTGGTAGGCCAGTCTCTCAACATTTCGCACGTCGAACGATTCCCCTCGCTGGGCAAGCTAGCATGCCAAGCGACGGAACATCGCCTAACTACCGAAAACTTACCAAACCTAATTGGCACCTTGCTCTGCCACGGTCTCGAAAAGCTCGTTGTGAGCCTCTGGTCATAACGACGGCGAATCCCCGGGTTTCACCAGCCCTCGTGCTTACAACCCGTCTCTAACGACCCCCTCCCGGGCGACTGCCGTGCGTTGTGGCTGCTCGATTTGTCGCCCGCCTGGCAGGTGGTGATTCCGGCCGGGCAGAACTCGCAGCCGCCGGAGCGTTTTGTCGTGGTAGACGGCAACGGAGAATTCGCGGTGTTGTCCCTCTACTCGGTGAGCACGCTCTTCCATGGCGTGTACCGCCGCACGGCAGTTGGCAACGCCTGTTGATAATGCTTGGGGCCGAGTTTATCCTTTTCTGCGTGTCACTCTTTAATTTTATTTTTAATTTAGAGTTTGGGACTTGGACGCCCCACTCCGCTGGTTTGTTCGAAGGTGTCGTGGAAGGGTGATGGTGGAGAGTTCGCGGTGTGTTTCAGTCTGTGAGCGTGCACCGCTGGTGCATGCCAGCAGTGTCCCTCCGGTGATGAAGGAAGGCGGGTATAACCACGGGACCGTTGTATAAAGTCCTGTTGGAGGTGGCAATGCTCTTCAGACCCAACGATGTTTTGAAATTTTTAACCGATTCCATCGACCGTCTGGAGCGCAAGCGTTATCATAGCTCAATGTGTGGCACAGTGCTGATTGCTGCAAACAGAATGGCGTCAACACGATGGCAATGTAATGTGCAGCTGCAGTGTTCGGGTGCAGCACAGCCAAAAATCACGTCGACGTTCACTGATTATTTCGCCGTGCACTTGCTGACGCTTCGCCCTGTCGAGATTTGCTGTAGACAAGGCACGTTTGTGACGAACTGAAGGGGCGCCGATTCGTATTATTTCCACGACAGCTCGCTCTTGGCTTGGTCTGAACGAACGGGCTCTGACCCCTACCACCGCCGTGGGGGCTTGTTTTTGTCGTATATGCGTTATCCACACCCGGTGCTTTCCGGCCTCTCACCCCCCCCCCCCCACGTTCGACAGATTTCGAAGGAAGCGTGCGAGAGGATCAGGAGCAAAGACACGCTGCTCGTGAAGAATCCAGCCCTCAGGACAGTCTGCCTCGATTTCGGGTCGCTTCCCGCGCGGCACGTAGCCCCCGTGGCTGGCGCTACAAATCACGTTGCCGGCGCGGGAAGCGCAGTTGCCAGTCCTGAGCACAGCGACGACCGTCCAACCGCTGTCGACGAGAAACCGGCAATACGCGCAAATGACACAGCCGGTCTGGGTAGCACTGACATTATTTCTTATGGCGGAGACAGCGAGGTGTTGGCGGCCTCGCGCCGCGAGACGCGATCGGGGGCTGTGCCTCTCCTCCCTCTCTCGTACCCCGGGATCCAGGCTGACCCAACAGAGATGCTTCTGAACGGCGAGGCGATGAAGGCGAGTTATGCCGCGCCCGACGTGCGCCTGGCCAACTTTGATAAATGAAACGTCCGCCGACAAACTTGGGGGCTCGACTAGGTGACGGTGTCGGGTGCTTTTGGCGGCCTTGGCATTACATCTTCAGTTTGTATCCTCGCTGACGTCACTGTCGCTGCCCCGGAGAGAGCTTTTGCGTGTCGTAAACTTGGCGTTCTATGAGGAGGTATACGTTTGGGCCTGACCAGCAACGGGTTGCACTTGTTCGGAGAATGTGCGTGTGTTTTAACCGTCTCGTCATCGCGGTCCAGGATGGTTGCAGCCTGTCTCAAATGCACCCTTGATTTGCTTGCTTGCGGTCGATGTTGTTTGGACTTGATCTCTTGTCTGGGGCGCATTTTTGTCCTGGTGGTGGTACTGGTTTGTGGTGTGTATTGTTTGTTTCTGTTCTTGTGTATGTGATGTGGGTTTTCTAGGACAAGGCGTTTCGTGTCGACACCGAGGCCATCCACAGCTGGCCATGTAAATCCGACTCGATGCGGCTGTGCTCGAGCAGTACATAATACCTGGTACGTTAATTGTCGGCACTGCAGTTATTTCCTGCAGCATCTCCGGCGCCGGGGAGGGGGGCGATAAACCCATTGTCATGGAGTGGGCGTGAGACGATGGCGTGCGGAGGGGGGGGGCTAAATGCTCTCTAGATCGTTAATGCCAGTCGTGCCTGGTCTAGCTCATTTTTACCACGTAGATGAGTTCGTTTTCGTTTTGGTTGGACTACAGAGATCTTGTGGGCAGCGCTGTGGTTAATCATATGCATCAAACATCACGGTGACATCATTCTGAATATGGACTAATTGCTAATATTACGATTAGGTTTCAATCGCCCAGTAAAAAAAAAACATAACGTAACAGGGGGCGATTTCGGAAGGGATTTCCTGTCTTATAACGCAACACACTTTTGAAATGCCTTTTTTGAGCCCCTGTTATATTTTTTAATGTTTTTTTCGAGCTGCGTCAGTCCGCACCGAGCAAGCGTGACTCACGAAAAAACGCAAGGGTCGGCGGGACGTTAGCTTCGATGGTACGGCTACAAGCAGGTGTAGCCGACACAGACACAAGTCGTCTACTCCAAGCCCCACCTTACCCCGTGCCTTGTGGGCCAAGCGCCACGACTTCGCTGAAATGGTGTTTTGATCATCAAGTGTATTGCTTCGCCTATGGTTCTGTTGTACGGGTACCTCGTGTGTCCAGAGAGTGGTACTTCGACCAGCTGTATGATACAATTTTTAGATAACTCGGAAATCAGGCACAGATCAGCCATCGCAATGATTGAAGGTTCTAATCGTACAGTCTCCCTGCCTCTATCACGCTGTCAAACTCAAAGCCCGCCGCCAGCAGTGCGCCGCCCAAGCTGAGCGTCGCCATTTGGCATACAGCAGAATCCTGAGAAGTGCGTAGCATTTTCTTTTGCGTTGCTTTTAACAAGTAGTTTCACCTCGTGTCCTCGGGTTTTGGAAGGAGACAAAGCACAACAACTGCCTTTCTGCCTCTGCTGCGGCTTGGTGCACTTGACGCTGATGTGGCTGCGAGAGTGCCCCCTCTCAAACATCGAATGCCGGAGAACGGAAGCACACGGAGAAGAGGATTACGAGTACGAAGGAGGGGGTAGCAGGATACCTGGTACTGAAGAGCAATGAGATATGGGCTACTGTGCTATAGTAGAACGCGAAAGACTGGGAAACCCATCCACCCACCCGCTCATCCTCCACCAACCCACCCATCCACGAAGGAACCCATCCACCCATGCGGGGGGCGACCCAGGCGTGACAAGGGCCTGTAATGTCCCTGGCATTGTGTGCTGGCTCTGATACTAGCGAAATGGCGCATTGTCACGCTGTCAAGGTCAAAGACCGCAGCCAGAAGGGATACTGCTGCTTCGGCTGTGTGAACCTGCTGCCGCTGCTGTCTAGCATGTGAGAGCACTGCCGCTGCTGCTGCTGTTAGTTGCTGCTGCTTTTGGGCTGCTGTTGCGCTACTGTACCACTGCTGCTGTCTATTACCGATACAGTTTGCCCTTGAATACAAGGGCCGTTTCGGCATCGATACCAATATCTAAGCGTTGCTAATAATTGCGAATAAGTCAGCCTACAATGTATATCGAGGTGCGGGCACGTTTTCGCACACAGCTGCGACGATAAGCCATGCATCAAAGCTATCATATTCCAGATCATCTAAATCTTTTTGGCCGATGTCGATATGTTGTGCATAACATCTAGATCGTACAGGTCCCAGCTGGCGAAACATGCGCAGATCATGCAGATCATACAGACCCCACCCGGAAAACAAGTGCAAATCACGCAGATCATACAGACCCCACCTGGCGAAACACGTGCAGATAATACAAATCATACATATTGCAGTTGGTGAAACATGTATGGGGGATCTAGAGAATACAGATCCCACCGTAGCAAAAGTGTGTGTAATATCTAGACCAACGTATCCCACCAAGAAAACACGATCTAGATCCCGCAGATCATTCAGATCGCACTTGGCGAGCACGTCAAGATCATGCAGATCATACAGATCCTACCCACAGGGAAACATGCATGTAAGCGCCAGACGGATTCCACTGGGGCAAATCGTTTGTGCCGCGTGAAAAAAACGTGTGAGGCCAAACACGCGCCATGTCTATGATTACACCGTTTCGTCCCACCTTACAGTCAAGGTTGTTGTTGCAATCGGTGCTCCGTTTTCTGGTCGTATTGCTTCACATCCCATACACGCACGCCACCTACGCGCTACCGTTTGCCATGCACTCGGCGTGCTGGTTTTCCCTACGAGAGTACCAGTAAGGCATGTCATATACGGTAAGGCCATTTACACAACTAACAACAGCACCCGTCACACGGCTCCACGTCATCGATCTAGCCTCCGATCTTGTCGTTGACATTCCTCAGACCTCTGTCAGCCCTGCATGCCTTCCGTTGACTGCCTGCAATGCTGCCGGCTCTTACATTGAGCCACACTGGTCGTAGCGTGCAACTTCGCACTGAGAGCGAGCCAAGTTTCTACAACGACCATAATCAATTGCCCTCCCTCATGGGTTCCTCCACACTCATTTGACGTACACTTGCTCATGTAAACATTCATCGTAAAGGAATACAGTTGCTCCTAGTCGGTAGCTTCACAAACACCATCCAACTACGCAATGAAACAAGTGCTGTGTTGTCGGATTACCTCCATACACGTTTTTTCTTGTATATTGCAACCCATATATCCTTATCTCCGCCGATTGGGTGGACGCGATTCAGAGACTGTTGGCCGTGCCCTCGACACACTGGACGACCTCCTTCCAAACAAAGTGCAGCGGCACATCGTTACAGCGGTAGACATCCTGCAACATCTTCTTAACGCATCATCACACATTGGCTATTCATAAGGAGCTTCAAAGACTCGCCGCGTCGAAGCGGATTCATCGTCATCAGATAAACATCACCACTGCACGAAAAACACCCACCTCGACCACTGCTAGCCCTAGCAGAGCATCAACAAGCTCCGGCAAAGAAACAGCCAAATTGGCCTGGGATCCATTGTCACCACACATTTGACGTTGCCGACGGGACGCTGATCTTGTGGTCATCCCCATGGTACGGATAGCCCTCAGTCTTTTGCCCGCGCCGTCTTGCACGTTGCACAATTCTTCTTGTGGGTGTTGAGAATCAGTGCTTTCGCTGTTCACGTTGATGTCGACACGGTTGCGGGAAGCTTCCTTCTGGTGGGCACATGGTCGCTGTTCGACGCCGGTATCGGCCTGCCGTAGTCGTGTTACCGCCGGATGAAAAGCCCCAGTAAAACAACGACGACAAACCGCTGCTGCTCGCTCATCCCCATTCCATCGCAACCCACCTGTTCGCAAGGATAACCAACCAGCCGCGTCGGCGCCAGGAGCGCTCCTGCTGTGCACCCTGCAGAGCCAGCTGGATGCGTTGCACTGAGACTACGTCCAACCGCCTCTCTGCCAACGTCACTGAGCCGGCTGGGACGGATTGATTCGAGTCCTCCATGCCGTCGAGTGGGTAGCCTAGACCGATAACGTCGATCGCGACAGGCCTGGAGACAACCGTGCCGCTCGACGACCTAACCACCGCATCATATGCTGCCGCCTGATCCACCGCGCCAGGGTCTGCGCCAGCGTTGAGCAGTACCTCCACGCTCTCAGCGTCGATGAAGCGACACGCCCAGTGTAGAGGTGTCAACATGGCCGAGGAGCTCGATTCAACGTCAGCCCCAGATTCTACTAACATGCGGACTATGGGAACGAGGCAGCCATTGCAAGCCCAGGAGAGTGGAGTAAGGCCGTGACAGGGGTCACAGTGCTCCATGGAGGCGCCCGCGTTCAGCAGGAGACTAACGACGTCCGCCCTCTTCGTGATAACTGCCAGATGGAGCGGGGAGAAGTGATAGTCCACCGGTTCCATGTCGGCTCCGGCCTCAAGAAGGTCAGCTACGATCTCCGTGCACCCAAACAAGACGGCGATTTGTAGCGAAGACGCATCTTTGTGGTTCCGAAGATTCGGATCGGCACCCGCCTGTAGCAAGGCCCTCGCGAGGGGGACGCAACACAAGCCCACAGCTCGGAACAACGGCGTTTCTCCGATCCCATTCTGCCAATCAAGGAATGCGCCGCCTTTGACCAGCCCGGATAAGACAACCACATCTTCCACAGTCATGTTCATGGCCACGTGGGCATGGACCAGTTTGCCTCCCATGTCGTTTGCAGGCAGCAGTAGGCGTGTGATGGCCGCTGATGTGGAGTGCGATTGTTTGGCGGATATCTCGGATGGAGTTACGCCCGCCCCATCTTGCTGCTCCCTGTCGAATCCAGCATCAAGCAGAAGACTTACCACTTCCTCATGACCCCCAGCGGCGGCGCGGTGGAGGGCGGTGCTCCTCCAATGCCCAATGCCGCGGCGATGGCGGTTCAAGGGCCAGCAGTCGGATTCGCCAGCGTGATACTTAAGCAACAGCCCAACAACTTCCGCATGTCCTTTAGACGCTGCCATCATCAGTGGAGTGTCGTTACTTAGATTGTGAGGGTCGACGCACGCTCCCGCTTTAAGCATCACAAGAACCACGTTGCGGTGTCCTTTGTAGGCCGCCCAATGGAGCGGAGTGCAGCCGACATGGTCGGGCAGATCGCAAGAAACTCTCCCATATTCTAGCAACGCTGAGACTCGCAACTGTCTGCCTAGGATTGCGGCGTGACGAAACAACACCTGGTCCTCAACATCCACTCCTGGAGAATCTGCCATCCATGGACTCGCAGACCGGGGCGATATCGTGGCTATGGGCTCCCGGTGCTTGATGGGGGGATGGGCGGTAGCTTCCGGCGCCCCGGGGTGCGCCATGATAGTTGGTGCGATGTGGTGCAGCCGCTAAATCTGTACAGCGAAGTGGAATTTGGGCCAAAAGAGGAAAGGGCGTCCTCTGAAAAATAGGGTGTTGGCTTTGTTTCGGCCCCTGTTATTGTTCGCCCGTTTTACTGTAGTTTGCTTTGAAGTTGTTCGGTTCTTGTTGCTCCCGAATGGATGTTGCTGCTACTGCTGTACTACAACAGTCCATACGATACTGTACCAGTAGCCCACGGAGCCACCAAAACAAGCAACATGGATCGTTGGACCTGTACCGTTGCGATTTCGACGCAGACCATGCACCCTATTCAGCTGTACAGGTATGCGTACTGTACCTGGTACAAAAAAAGGTGAAGACGGGGTTGTATCCCGATAGGCATCGAGCTGTATGATTTGGTATGATGACACTCTCGGTCATACTGTCCTGCTGCATACTGCGTACCACCACCGGCTGGCGTCGGTTTAGTTGCCTGTAGACCTGAAACTAAATGATGAATTTGTACAGAATTGCGAACAGGGACTTCAACATGGTGCATTCACGCACGTACCAGGTATTATCGTAGTATCCGTTCGGATATTTTCGTGCACGTGTCGGAGTCGAGGGCGTGAGCACTGCAGTCAACTCTTTCGGCTGTGCATGCCCAACAATAGTCTCCGGAATGTCAAGGCACGATGTTCGGCTCCAGACAGAAAGATCGCCAAGAATGCCGGCTAACCAAGTTGCACATCAGCAGCAGCAGTAGTTGAATCTTCGTGACAGTGAATATTCCTGAGATATGATACTGTAGCTATTTACGCACTTCGGTTGGCTGAGGGGTCTTGCAGGCTCAATCAACCTATTACGGGGAACCATAGTTAGTAAGACCCACTGTAGACACAACAGAACATACTGTAGACACGAAACCCTATATATTTCCCTATTGTTGCTAACAATATTTGGTCCAAGAGTTAATAGGACCTACTGTAGACACAGTAGAACCTACTGTAGACCCCAAAACCTATGTACTGTATTTCCCTATTTTTGCTAACATTATTTGGTCCTATTACTATGGTCCCCCGCAATAGAGTTTTTCCAAGCCCCAGCATCCCGATCTGGCCGAATCAACCTACAGCAGTAGTAGTAGAGTCTTTCCAAGCACTGCATCCACGCCCGCCGAGTCAACTTATAGAGCCTTCACAAGCCACAGCATCCAAGCACAGGCCACCCCATCATAGCGTTCGGGTTTTAAGGCTCGGGATAGGGTTCGGGTCGGGTGGTCGCGGTTTTATGTAACAAGACCGGGGTGGAGACACAGGGTATCTCCTGCAGGTTTGCCTATTAAGCTAATCCTTGGTGTTACTCA
>JAYJME010002686.1:0-13270 GCA_036873775.1 Costaria costata | reverse complement strand
CCTGGAGGTCCTACAGCAGAGAGCCACTCCGGGCTTGCCGAAGATCGTCTTGCAACTCCGAATGCCCAGAACACGCTTCCCGCGAACGACCCGGTACGCCTTGAGACTGCCGCCTACATTAAACAGTGCATGGCCGACGGTACCACCCCACCGGCGTGGGTGCTGCAGGTGGTGCTGTCGCCAGGTGGAGCAAGCACGGGTCCCACGCAGGGCCAAACTGAGCAGGTGAGAGGAGCACAGTCATAACAATCAGCTTCTCCTCAAATCTCGATTGCGTTTTTGTGCGAGCGCCAAGCCCCGAACGCAGCAACTCCGATCAATCTTCGAGTGCCTCAGACAGCAGTATCCCCTCGACTCGCTCTGACAGCAGCACACCCCCACACAATCCAGTGAGCCCTCGCAGGTAACCCAGACCACAGCCCCTGCAGCAACTCCTAGCTCGCTGAATACGGTACGTGCCACAGCCACCACTACTGCTGCGCCTGTGCGCACCACACCTGTGCCCACGATTTCGGCTGGGCCAACACCCCACCAGAAATCTCGACCAAGAAAGCCGATATCCCGTCCACACTCACACTAAAAGGTAATCAAAGCGAAGACATACCCGAAGTCATGAGAGTCTTCCGCTTGCGCGTTCGCCTCCATGCACAGGAAGGTACCTCTGAGGAGGCCGTCTCGATTACCACTCAGTCAGGTACCTCCCCTTGCTAGTTTGAGATGAAGAAGCTAATACCATGCAGCATCTCCTTTCTGAGACGCTAGAATGAAGAACAGACAAGGAACTATTAATAGGACATCTCAACCCAGTCGAACCCTTTTTGGACACTCGAGCTCCTGCACGGTGGTCAGAATGGGTGGAGTTTTCACCAGTCTGTTTAACCCTGTCAACCGGATCGTCTTGCTCGCTCGCACCATCGAGAACTTCAAACAAGTAGCTGATGAATCTGCCGGCACGTACGGGTTGCGCGTCACCCAGGCTTACGCGCGACTACTCGCCAAAGCGAAGCGCACAGCTCCGACAAACGTCTCCCCGTACAAACATGCTTGGCAGACCTCTGTCATGGCAACTTTTGAGAGCGGCTGCTCCCACAAATTCGCGTCGAGCTTATTCGTGAACATCCATCCGTGTCGTACCGCGCCTCACATACTCGCGTCAATAGCGCATGAAACTAACGCCCTGCACGGCCCGACCCCCCCCCCCCCTCCCACCACGTATGCTTCGGTTCTAACTGGTACGACCGCTGGTACGACCCCCGCTCCCGATCGCCAGCTCATCACATCCATGGCTAACATCGAAAAGGCCATTGTGAGTCAACTCACAGCGACGCGCGAACGCGGGAAGAGCGTGATCTTTGCCACGAGTTCATATGGGCCGCCAGATAAGCATGGATGCTCGGCTAGCCGGGACAACGGAAGGCCCCGCAAGGCCAAACCGGCGACGAAGACGCCGTGCGACTACCCCGCTTGTCGCCAACGGGACTCCCACTCTCGGGTGGAGTGCCGGCTGGCCAAGTCCCACAAGGACCGGCGCTCTACCGTCACGAAAGCGTGAGAGGGCCCGCGTCGGTTACCTCAAACCGTTTGGCGGGAAGGAATGCTAGATTTACCGAGTCTGCGGTACACACGGTAGCGGGAACAGCTGGCGTAACCGTAGAAAGTGTCGGTAAGTCTCGTAACCAGGGGAAGGAAAAACGTTGTTAAATAACGAGCAGCACCCCTCTGGCGAGTACCCGTGTAGGACGGGTCCATGTAGACACGTGGCCCACCACTGCAGCAGAAGTATGATAGCGAATCAACAGCAGTCTTCGACCGTTTGCGTAGTAACGACATGGACCAGGATCAGCTGTAGAAACCAATACCGAGGTCGAGAAGGGTAGTCAACGTCGGAATCATACGTTTTCACCTTCCATGGCACCACAAGCTTTGCATGTTTCTTTTGCATCCCGCAATCTGAATAAACCTTTTCGACATCAAGGTTCATCATCACGCGACGCTCACCATGAAACGCACTTCGATGCTTTCCATGCGTCCGCATTGAGTTGGTATCTCAAATATCCCACCGCTTTAAACTCGACGTCAAAGAACGTGCGAGTAAACGCCAGCGTAAACAATCACCCGGCGCACGATGTGACGATAGACACAACGACGGATGTACCACGCATATCTGTTGAATTCGTACAGACGCACCCAACAAAGGGAAGACACTGAAAATTTAGCAGGCCCCCCCGGGGCGATTAATCTCAGCAGTGCTGATGGTTCTCCTCTCAATTTTTTAGGATACGTTCCCGTCGTTGGGAGATATCACTCTACCATTAGAAGCGCTTGTATTGCCCTCCGAGGCATCATGCTACTTGACAACACCGTCATGGGCGCCTTCGGAGGAGTTCTCGATTGGAGTACTGAGCAATTGTCATTCAAGAATTCTCAAGCCAAGATTAAAGCATACGGAGTATCATCGTAGGTTAGACTTTACTGCAAAACCTGAGAATACTGCAATAACTCCTTGCTCCGTAGTTTCAGTTAATACTGACGTAGATTCCGAACCTTTGTGTTTGATAAACTAATGCTGCATCCCACGGCAAAGTGAGATGACAGTACAGGTAGAGTCGGAAAAAGCATTGACTGAAACCACTGCTGCATTAGTTGAACCGCTCGTCGTCACTATCGATGATATGGAGTCATCCGCCACACCTGAAGCCTTTCAAAATATGATTGTTGCTCGTACGGTACGCCATTGGCCCACCACTAATAAAACAGCAGTCGCCCAACTCGCAAACCCGTCCCATCAATACAAACACTTGAAGCGGAACTACTTGTTAGGGCGCATTACACCGGTATCAGTAGCTCCGGACAACACGATCAGTGCAGTTCAACGTGGCAGCAAGACAACGGAATCCACACGCAACGAACTTCGTTCAGCACGTATTAAAGCGTTTGATAAGACCTCGTTCTCACCTGGCGAATGCATGCAAGTATTGGAGCTATGCACCAAGTACAGAAGCGTATTTTCCCTGTCACCACAAGAGCTAGGTAGACGCACCATACCCGAAGCAGAATTTCCCCTCGAACCAGGAATACGCCTAGTCGATAGAACTCCATACCGTGCTAACCCACGAGCTCAGGCCACCATAGAAAAATGTATTAATCATATGGAACGAGACGGAACCATTGAACAACGCTCTAGTCCCTGGGGCTCCGCAGTAACAATAGTGGCCAAATCAGACGGCACCCCACGTTTCTGTGTAGACTATATGTCGACAATCAACAACAGTTCGAGTAAAAAGTCATGGCCGATGCCTAATCTTGAGCGCCATCTCGACACGGTCGGGGGAGAACACTACACTAACCGTGTGAAACCTACAAAACGCCTACCATCAAATACCAGTACCGGCCAACGAGCAGGACAAGACTGCCTTTATCACACAGAAAGGGAAAGGGGTATTCAAGCGACTGCACTTTGGTATCGCCAATACCCCCTTCCTCTTCTCGCGAATAATATCATTTGCTTTCGCACACTTAGTGAGAAGCGAGCAGCAGCAGGAGGAGGGTTGTCTGCCGTCGCCGCCGCATCCGTCGTCTTCTGTACATATTCCTCATCTCAGTCACCCAAGCTAGACGGTGCGGTGATTTTTTTAAGGGACCATAACCGCACGCGCCCCCTCGTTTGCGCTCCCGCCGTTCGCCCCCCTTGCCATCTCCCCGGCCGACCCGGTGCGTGCACAGGGGAGCCACGCTGGAGAGATGGTCGGTGCCATTAACGGCACCTGTTGGTCAGAGTTGTCCAAAGAATCCCTTGACAGCCATGACCCCAACGGGCCCACCCTATGCATCCACTCGGTGGTGATTCTAGAAAAATTCCGCCGCAGGGGATACGCCACCGTCCTTCTCAAGGTACAGATCATATCAGGGTAGATGTAGGTCTAGTGTGTAAATACTCTCGGGGTTGGTTCAACCGTACTACATGCGCCAGATTCCACTTTATGCACGTTTTGTATTTATTTACAGTGCAAGCGGGTGGGCCATATTCTGCACTCTTGTCAAGACGCGTGTTATAGTGTGCACATACATCGGACGTGCTTGGGACTTAGGGGTTGGATTTGCCGTTACAAGTAAAGAGTCAATTTTAGAACAAAGAGGAGTCGTCCGGTTTGTCCGCAGGTATTTACGTTCCGATATATATATATATATATCACTTGATACATCTTGGGACAATAATTGCGCGGGCGTGCTTCATCTATAGCAGGTGCAGGCGCATGGCCGCTCCCCCAGACGAGTCTAGGCCTTGTTTTTTGGTTTCTTCCCGTCACCCCCCGACCCTTTTTCGTCTCCATGGTCGTATTTTCTCAATCCGGGTTCCATGTAAAGGCGTACCTGGAGCACATCGCGCTTGCCCAGCCGGGAGTGCGGCGTGTGTGCTTGGTCTCCAAAGCTGGTCTTCTGGGCATGTACACCACGTGCGGGTTCGTCATCAAGGGCCTCAGCAAAATGGTTTTCGGGAAGGAGCCCTGGTATGAAATGACCATCGACTTGGATACCACGGAGCCGCGTCTGCGGAGGTTCATGCAGGTGCGTAGCTCGAGGGGGGAACCGGATGTTGTGTTGTTTTCAAAGTATCTCATGACAATAACCTAGTACATAGACCCACGGTAGACTCAAAATTTTCCGGAAGGAAATATTGTATGAACAAGGAGGAAACCATTAATTAACGTGATAGACACACAAACGAAGCATATCTAGTCAATGCTCGGTGGTATGGAGTCATATTGTTGAAGCAAAGGTATACGTGTGATCGGTACGTAAGCACGACAGGCAGTATTGCGCCGTCTGTCTACGTACGTACTATGTGGTAATAATCGTCAATACGCGGCGTAACTAATTTAAGACGTCCAAAAACGTTACAAGAAAATAAACTTGGTCGTCGGTAGTCGGTCGTCGGGAAACTAGTCGTAGCACGGAGTACGTAGTTGACGATGTAGCGATCTCCACGAGCAAGTACCAAGGAATATTTATGTGGGTAGGCCAAAGCAATAATTCGTAGGGTACATACGAGTATAGCTTTAAGAGCACGCGTATTGCCGAGTTCGCCGAGGATGGTTGCGCCCACCTTGCTCACTTCTTCTTTCTTTCTCTTGCTGCCGTCGAATCTGGTCGACTCTCACATTTAATCTCGTTTTCTCCATCTTGCCCTGAGAGCGTCGCATTTCAACATATATAGTTCTTCTAAGCCAACCTCACGAGCCCTTCTGAAAGCGGCTCGCGCCAAGCCTCTGGACTAGCTCATCCACAATACTGTTACACGTGGACACTCCTCTAACATGTAGTACGGCGAATCTGAGAAGCTCACAGCGATGTCTGCAGGAGCACAAATACGTAGGAGCAGTAGCAGCTCTAGATGGCGACGAGTTTGGCGTTCTGCGGGGAAACAGACGTTGCTTGTCATAACAACAGACCCAGGTAGATGGCGATGATCTTTCTACGTAGCTCTGCGGCGAAGCTCGCAGACAATATGTGTGGAAGTACGAGTACGTAGCTGCTCGAGTCTTAGACGCAGTCTTTACTCGACGCACCTGATGAACCGCAGCTCTTTGTCGAACCGCCACACACGTCGGGGCTCATAACCTGTTAGTAGAGTGTCCGCATGCGACAGTGTGGTGGATGTGCTAGTCCAGAGGTTTGGCGCGAGCCGCTGTTACGCGGCTTCATGAACTTCGCTAAGACGAAATATATGGTGCTGGAAGGTGGTGTTCTCTAAGCCAAGATGAAGAAGACGACAGAAATATGAGAGCCGACGAGAGCCAACGCAATACATAAGAAAAAATAGCAAATGGGCGAGGTGAACGCAACCATCCTGGATAAACTCGGTAAGATACACACTCTACGGCTAGATTCACCCTACAGGCCATCCTATTGATCAACCCACAACAATGTGCCTTGATGCTTGCGTACCAATTGTGCGTGTACGCCTACTTCAATAATTGTACTCAATGCTACTGAGCAGTGACTAGATAGGCTGTGCAGTGCGTCTATCTGCGCAGTGCGCCTATCTGCTATAGACGACTTTTTTACCAACCAGCGACTCGGCAGGCTACTTACTGTTGCTCCTGTGATATATTCAGCGCCTCCGGCACGCCTTACGTGGGTCGCACGTCGTCGGCTGTTCTTTGTACTGCGTCCAACCCCGCAAGAACTAGCCTAGCCTGTGTACCCAAGGACTGTCTACATAGATCAGGCCCAAATCGGAGCGCGCAAGGGTACCACTCGACGAGTAGTCTCTACTATTTCAACAAACACAACCGGCTTGTGTTGGTGTTGGCGGTGGTGTGATGGGTCCCTGAATTGTCCCTGGGGCTGGTTCCTTTCCGCGCGCTGCTGTTTCCCTTTGAGAGCAGGTGGATGTATTTTCCGACAGAAAATTCGGTGGCATCCCGGCGGCCGTGTTTTTCACACAGGATGGCGGCAATACGGACTGGATGCAGAAGGTGGAGTTGGATGTTTTAAGCAAACGCAGAGCCTTACGTACTCGGACTGACGGGTGTTTTTGTTGATTTGCGTGTGCCCCCTTTCGCTGGAAGACGCAGCCCAATGTACTATAGTTAGACCAATGTTTGCGAGTGGGCGGTTTGCAGCTATCTCTTGTTCGAGCGAATCCCGGGTGATTCCCGTGTGCTTGTCATAGTTTCTTGGGTCTGTTGATTGCTTTCTAGCCGGGTGACGATATTGCCTGGGGATGGTCACAGGAAGACACAAGGACACCACATAGCACACAAATACATCAGATGATATAGTCGCTCCACATGCGACCCATGCTACGATAGAGGTGCACCCTATTTTTTCTGAGGCTCTTCACTTTAGGAGCTCCGTAGCACACCCGAAAACTGTTTTAGAGTAAACTGGAAGGGCAGCCCGATGATCAAACCCATGAACTAGGCATTAAAAACAATCATTTTGCTAAACAAGAATGACGTTCCGACGATTTTGGGTTAAGGGACCCCGTCATTCAGACACAAAAATGCCAAAAAGTGCAACCTCCATCGTAGCACGCGTCATGCCGAGAATCCCGATGGAAGAATCTCGCGTAGAGCAAAGCCACTCTATCGTAGAGTAATAGAGTGGGAAAATTCCGGACGGTGAATACCATCTCCGGAAACCCCGCTCCGGCGATGATATGCCACAACATTCAGCTTTAGAAACCGCATCTCACCATGTAATCCCCTAACCTCCGTCTGTCTCCATCGATCTCCCAAAGAAAAATCAACAGGCCTGTCGTTGGGCAGAGGTTGAGATATTTTGGTAACCTGATTGACGCGGAGCGAAAATAACTTCAAACGTCGCCCGTCCCCTCTTCCCGTTCCGCTCACCATCCTTCAGGTCGCGATCGAGATGAACCTATCTGCGACGTGCTTCCTGGAGTTGAGACCCGACAGTCTTAGGAAAGGTGATACATGACAGGGTTCGCGCATTAATCTACGTATTATGTGCATGTACCTGGTGTGCAAGCGGGATGCCAATATTGTAGGGACCGAAATTGAAGGCTTCTACACGAGAGCGAGAGGTGAAAGCGGATCGGGAGGAGGACGACGAACGGGTAACTCGAACCACTGTTTGCTGTTGATAGGAGCACATACGTGGTTTCGTTGAGAAAACGGGTGTCAGAAAGTGAAGAGATCTATCATAGCAGCGTTGATGGATGTGGGTGCTCGCTTTGTCCGCGGGAGGATCTTCCCGCCTCCGATATCGCGTGTGCCGTACTCGGCCAGGGACGGACGAACCAGAAAGATTCGTAACGGCGGATAATAACAGCTGATATGTAACCGCTTGTAACCAGTGAGGTCCAATGGATGGGGTGAAACGATATATCAGGTACCAGGGTATAATAATAGGGTGAAATCCGACGGTTTGTAGCGGACGAGATGTAGTGGAAAATACGCTTCGGGTGAGCTAAGTTTTTTTACGGGTAGTATAATCAGTAATAATTGATATGTAACGAGGGATTGTGGTACGTAACTGTCTGGTATCGTATATCGAGGGGTTGTGGTACGTAACTATCTGGTATCGTATATCGATGGCCTACTCGGTTATGCCAGGCCCCAGAAATGCGGGATAGAGGCCCTCGTTTCCTAACTTCGGAAGGCCGCCGGGGTATAGGTAGATGACCCCAATGCCTGCTGACTGTCGAACAATATTCCTCCTGATCGTTCTTTGTACCGCGGTATTGCTGTGCCGATGTATAAGAGTCCAGCGGACCGATGTACTCCATCCGCTGGTTTAAGCCAGGCGGCGAGGTAAGCATTTGTGAGCATGCCACTCTAGCGGCCGCCTTCGCGGTGTGGGAGGAGGGCATGATCGACCCCGCCACCTCGATCAGGTTTTTCACCGCGAGTGGTATTCTGACGTGCCGGCGGGACGGTGAAGGCTGGGTGGAGATGGACTTGCCTGCAGCGGTGAGATTGGGCATGCCCCCAGAGGCAGGTTGTATTTTAGTAAGGGAAGGAAAGGATGCCGCTAGTGAGGTATTCCACTTGCTTCGACTTCTCCCGCAAGAAGATATGGAGAAAACAAGCACATCTCCGAGGGGATACGATGTTGTGTTGAGGGAGGGCGTGTTGCGTCTTACCGCTATCAAGACGAGGTCACTGTTACTTTTGGCTTGTCGCGTGACAAGGGAACGAGGGGGAGAAACACTCGCCTCTGCGGGGTAGCTTGGCGAAAGAAAGAGGGGGCCGTGTCCCGGAACAACAAAGTGTTGCGCGGTGTACTACCGGGCCCACGACGTAGCCGTCGGAGACCTTGCTTTACGCCGCGTACCCAGTGTTCGCACATGCCCACGGTGTTCCATGTTTGCGTGCTTGGCAAGACGCCGTTGTCCCTTTTCAAGGACCAATCGCCTAATATGACGTGAGTGTTCCTACTTTGCCTTTCAGATTGTCGGTGAGCCCCTTCCCTCCGTCGACAAGAGTCGCCGGGCGATCGAGGAAGCTCTCCGAATTTCGGGAGGCGAGGGAGAGCAGGGATGGGAGAGTGGAGCACTTTTCATCGGCCGCAGTGGCAACCACATCATGGTTGAGGTATTGGTCCTTACCCCACTCGCGCGTCGTGTAGTACTGCTTCGTTTCCATTTGTAGAGACAGAAGCAGCAAAGAACAGCAGCAGCGATACCTACCGTGTGCGGGAAAACATGTGGCGGTGCGCCGTGCCGTGTCCAACAGATTGTCAGCAGCAACGTTTACCTCGTAACAACCTTCGTGCCTGTATCACAGAGAAAATGTTGGCAGACTTGCAGGCGGTTGTTCGCATAATCGTGCTGCCCTGTGCACTGACGGCGTACCCGAGAAACACCCAAACCGCTATGTACACTAGCACAAATTGTCCGAGTGGGTTGTTTGGCAACACAATATCGTTTATGACAAAAAGGCCGTTTCAACAAACGGCGAAGAGACATTTTGGCTTTGCCGTGATTCCAACGCCTTCATCGCCTGGAACTCCTCCTTGCGCTGACAAGGGTAATGCTCGCTGCTCCACCGGGGACCGCCGGTAACATGCCGCCAGGCACACGTTCATCAATGCTAGGTTACCCCTCAAGCATTTGACGCTCTCGACCCGGACATGAGGATGCTTGCTGCAATCGACATCCGTGGCTTCATCGTTACCTGCAAGGCGGACGGAGGTGAGGCGGCGGGGTGTGGATGCAGCGGCACCGACACAACCACCTCTGTTTGTTTCAACTCACATCTGCTCGGCCCGGAGCACTGGAACTCCGCTTCAGGTTCCTCATTGAATTCCTCTGGTGTGACGTCCGTATCTCCTGCACGTCCTAGACTTCGAACGCTTTGGGTTTCCCAATGTTGGTTGATGCTTGTAGCAAGATACATACCGATGCAAGATTCGGCAGTTGCATGGTAGGTGGGATTTCTGGTAGCGGGATATTGAGATATCGGGGTGTGCTCGATGAATGTGGTGGCTCGATGGTCACTATGAGTTTGCTCTCCAGGCGAGCCATGTCGATGGGGAATTCGACGTCACCATAATAGAATGCATACCTGGTTTATGGCAAGGAACCTCCGAGCTTCTGCACTTCTCCTCCGCTCCACCGCCTAAGTCCTGTGAACGCTTCAGGGGCGAAGTATCACCCAGCCCCGCGGTTTCAATGACATACACTCTCTTCCGCGTGCATTTTGTATCAGTGCTGCACCAGGATGTCGCAAGGAGGGGGGCTGGGGGCTTAGCACCGATGGAAGATCACCGTGCACAGTTTTCCCCGCAGGTTCTAGGAGTTGTGCGGGTTCTAAACCTTGAGCCAAACGAACATGCTCCAATTTTTCTATCGTTTGTTTTGTGATCTTTGGGGGGGGGGTTGATGATGCTAACCTTGCCTGCGTTCCCTGGCAGGAGATGGGGACGTGGACTACCGCACCCGGTTCTTTGCACCTAGGATGGGAATTGACGAAGACCCGGTTACTGGCAGCGCGCACTGCTGCCTAGCACCGTACTGGGCGTCGAAGCTCGGCAGGCGAGTGGACGCTTGCCGTGCGTCAGGACCTTGCATCATGTATCTTGCATTTTGCCCTGGTGCATTTGTGTAGCAATGCTGTTATCTGAATAGACACCCTGAACGGGTAGTCGGCGTGGGTTTGGCTCGGCCGTACCGTCCATGGAGGCCATAGGGAGTGGAGTTACGGTGCTGACGACGATCCTTCTCTGAATTGGTCGTTCATTTAACTAGTTTGCGGTATAGTATTAACTCCTGGAGGACAGTCTTTGTTGTTTGCGCCCTTCTCTAGCTCGTTGTTGCGTGCTGTGTATTCACGTTTTGCTACCGCGGTAAGACGTATCCCCTATATCCCGCACTTGGCTTTCGGTGCATGCAGGGATTACTTGAAGGGGTACCAGGCTTCGCCCCGCGGCGGAACCGTTCATGCGACGGTCTGCAGGGGGGAGAAGGAAGGCAGAGTGCTGCTGAAGGGGAAGGTCGTCACTGTGTTCCGCGGTTTCTTTCGGCGTTGAAACAGCCGGAGCATAGCTCTTCCCAGTGCTGGCTGCACGCCGGAGCATATATTCGACGCCGGTCACGCGTGGGCGTTTCTCGGCGCGATGCATGTTCCCGTCCGTCGTGATAACGTTTTGAGGCAAACGGGTTTGGGTTTGTTCGATCGATGAATACATGTGTTGTGCAACGTTTTGTAGGTTGCGACCCGCCGAATGATACCTCTAGGTTAACATAAATAGGATCAATAATCAGCACAGACGTACGGATCCTGTGTACGCTGGGCAGCTCAGTTTAATTACGTGCGCGTGTCCAGATATTCGGGCGAGGGAACAGCATGCCAACTTCTGGAGGCTTACCGTGGCAATGTTGACATGCCCACGTTGGGACCTTGTTGCTGGTCTGCAACAGTGACTGCCCTCGCCGGCGCGTTGCCTGCTCAAGATGATCGTGGCTTTAGTCGCTGGCTAGAAATGGTGTGGCATATAGGTGTGTCGGCGTGGCTTGTTGCGAGCACCCTGAATAGACGGCGGGTTCAAGGTACTCGATGCGGCCGGTCGCCGAAGGGTTGCGATATGCTGTACTAGGCCTCAACAGGGTGTCGATGACACAACTTGGTGTCCATATCACTTAGGATCGGAGAACTGGGTGCACGTATCGCATTTGATCGGATCGTTATAGTTTGTGACCTTTGAGGGGGGGGAATGCATACCAAGGTAGGTCCGAACGTACTACTGAAAAAAAGGGGCAGAGCGCTGTAGTCACAGCGCCCATAAACACGTACCAATAGCGTCAAGTAAATGGTCTAAAAGAAATGCCCTCAATATTTGGGCCTCAAAATCCTACTTCGTTTTTTTTGTCGAAAGAGAGAACCTAAGAGTAAACTCAGAACAAACTTTTAGTGGGAATTAATATGCTTCGTACCAATCTACGAGTAGTAGCCTTAGTTTTTCTGGAGTCTTGGTATCTTCCTACTATACTGCTGTACCGAGTCTCCTACGTGATCGACTAAAACTTCGTTGTGAAAAAACGGAGAAGTCCTGTCGTATAAACGATATACGTGAAAACAAATGTATTGCAATATGGACTCTGCAGTCCACTATCACTAGTATTTAGTTGATTCGTAGTCACTACCCTGAGTACACTACAGTAAGGATCTTAGTTTGGATATCATTTGGATATCGGATAAATACGGCAAGATTGTTCTTAAGTACGTTCTTGTGCAGCTAAGGTCGTGGGCAATTATTGTGGCTACTCAGCGTATAATAGCATGAACACGGTATAAATGATGGCAGTGATGGCAACCCGAACCCTATATCCCCGTGCGCGGGGGCAGGCGCCACCATGAGTCAAGCTACGGCACAGTCTAGGCTTGGATAGAGGAAACTGTGCCGTCAGGAGGCTGGATTCGACGCCGAAGGAGGAGAGAGACTGAGCGTCGACGGGCGGGGAAGAGACGGATTGAACTCGCCCTGAACGAGATTTTTTGTTTTTCAGATCAGTACGATACCGCAAAGCTGCGAGAAGCATTTTGATTTTGGGACGTGGGAGAACTGGAACCGGCTGGACTGGAACTGCATAGGAACAAGAGCACGTGCGAAGGAGCGGGTCGGGTGGGGGCTAAGGCGATGAGGCAGTCAGGGAGAACGGCAGCTGGACAGCACACGGAGACCTACGACCGGCGTGCACACCATCACGAGAGCAGCAATCCTCGCTTTTTTTCTGGATTTTTGCGAGGCAGTAGTACTTTTACGCCGTCTCACTGCTTGTGGTTTTTGTTGTGTTGGTACGAATTGTAGTACACCCTTCATGGGGAACGACCCCCCGCAATTATCCGGGATGTGGTACGAGCTGTACTGCACTTTGTGAGATGGTTCGGGAAAACTTGGTGATAGTTGATATTTGGGTGGTTTCTGGTTCCGTTGCTCTTTTTTCACTGCATGCCCACGTGTCGTCGCTCTGACAGCACTCCAGGCAGCAGACGACGTGTTCGTCTGTGTTCACGACTACCGTGCGTTTTTCGTACGGTGCAGGCAGCACTCCAGACAGCAACCGCTGTAGCCAGTAGCCACGAGTTGGTCAGTTGCGGGAACGGGGGGAACTCTTCGCTGTAGTTGAGTGGATACCCGCGGCCATGTTAGGCCTTATCTTATCGATTGGTTTTGAGAATCGAAAACGAAGGTTTTCGGGCCGCAAAATCAATTGTCTCTCTTGTCGAACGGAAATGGGTGAATTTTTCGGCTGGATTTTTCGATTATCATTTTCGGGCCGACCTCCAGCCGGAAATGG
>JAYJME010002685.1:0-13273 GCA_036873775.1 Costaria costata | reverse complement strand
AGGGGGGGGGGGGGTGTACTCATATCATGCACGGCCGTAGTCGTATGACCATAGACCCTCGCATCCCTACTATGCCGAGATTTGCGTTGGGGGGGAGGCAAGACGTGCACAGCGTGCGGTAGGCCAGCGACGTTGTCCGATGAGCCAATGAGACTTTCGTGGCAGCGTGCACAGTTTGCGCATTTCTCCTGTCCTATTTTATGTATACGAGACACCCGAGATGAAAATCCGGCACAACCCCTTTTCCTGTCCTCAAATTGTTCCAAAGGTCAAGGGTTACGGGTGCTATCATACTCGCATGACTTGTACAGCTATAAATAGTCCCTTTGGGTTGTTACACAAACGTCGAATTATACGGATTACTTGGCGCACTTCTTACTTAAAAATAATACAGTACCCATATGTGCCAGTATCACATTGGTATCAACTGCGCGAATAGTCTACATCAGTAGGATGGAGAGCATTGCATTGCGAAATTAAAAATACAATACTGCCACACAGCCACAACATGTGATTGAAACCCGCTTTGCTCGTCGCCCTCTCCCCCTGCCCTCCTCAAGGCGCTGGAGACCATTTACCAGCCTCGTTGAACGCTACTTGTATAGACTACCTCTACAGTACAGGTTGTTGGTTAGCTTTCGGACAGAGATCCTTGGCTTGGAACATAGGAGAGACAGACAACCTGCGTCTCCACGTTTTTTTTCCCTCGTTATCATACTCGGCACGGCGGCAAAGGACGCGTTTTCTTTTTGTATCAGTTGCAGCTGTCCTCTGACCGCGCCCCTTGTTTGATGTTGGACGCCCTCGGAATCGTCTGGTTTGCGTCGTCCCCTTCGCAGACCTGGCTCGACGGCGAAGACATGGCGGTTTTCCTGGTGATATTTGTCATCTTTGGAGCCATCGCCATCGTCATGCTGATGCCTCAAACGGTGGGTTCAAGCGCGTGCGCCCTCTGATTTCCCCCTCTCTTTTCCCACGTGTGTCCCATCTAAACTCTTTGTCTCTCTTGAAACCTGTCGTTGCCCAGAGCTCTATTAGCACGGCATGGCGGGGTTGTTACTCGTATGATACACACATTTTTGTTTCACCCGCTAGACCCGACTTGCGTCGACTATTTCTTACTCACGTTACACAAGCATTTTCCGCGCGAAGTTTCTCGACGGAACTCGCCCGCGGTCTCAATGGACGCGCGTCGTTTCCTCGGATAGTTTCCCCCGCAATGACGACATTGAAACCGACAGCAGTAAGTCCAACAGTAGTTGCAGATTCACTCGGCCATCTTATTTTCCACAAGCGGGGACGGAGGCTATATTTTGCCGATATGCCGGCGTGCTTTGCCCGTCTTAGTGGGACACGTATGCTTGTCGATGATAGATACCGGTACCTGGTATCATGAAAGGCGGTTCGATTTGGTACCATGCCTGTTCGGCGTCCTGACTGATGCTCCGTTGCGCTTGCGAGCCTCGTTCGCCGAGGGTTTGACAACTCTGCTGCTGTGCTGGGCTGTGCTGGGCTCTGCTGGGCTGTGTTGAAGCTGTGCATTGCTGTGTTGTAGCTGTGCTGGGCTGTGCTGTGCTGTGCATTGCTGTGTTGTAGCTGTGCTGGGCTGGGCTGGGCTGGGCTTGGCTGTGCTGGGCTGTGCTGTGCTGGGCTGGGCTTGGCTGGGCTTGGCTGGGCTGGGCTGGGCTGGGCTGGGCTGGGCTGGGCTGGGCTGGGCTGGGCTGGGCTGTGCTGTGCTGTGCTGTGCGTCTGGTGACTCCTTTCGTGTCCGCTCTGTTGCAATACATTTTGTTGGGTTGCAGCCGCACCTCGTAGCGTACCACCGTATTATACCGCAACGGGAACTCGGGTCACTTGACCTATATGCTTCCGCTCCGTGTCGGGTGCTCGTTGTCGAACCTCGACTTCCCTCGATGTCTCTTTTCGATCGTGGCAGACGTCGTCGCTCGCGTTCGTTCAAGTGGGGCCTCTGATTTTCTCGCGTCTATTTGCCCCTCGCTATTATTTGTACTTTCACACGCGTGGCCAACGAACTCCTCCCCCGGGCAGGTCCTCTTCCTGGCGGCGGGCTATGCGTGCACCTACAGAATCAGCAGCAACGGGCTGGCGTTCCTAGTTGGGCTGTTGCTGTCCATGGTCACGTTCGTAATCGGAGCGTCCATCGCGTTCATGCTGTCCCGGAGTGTCCTCCCTCCGTCGTGCACGCGAAAGTTCTTCAAGCACTTCGCGATCCTCGAAGGTGAGTGCAGGACGATCGAGTCGTTTCTCCGTTACTGCGCATTTACGGCGTGCCAAGGGCGTTGAACGTTGGACCGAAAGCACGTGCACATACGTATGACGCCCCGGTAGATTTTGGAAGGTTTTTTATCGGAGGATGTCCGCGGAGGGGCGTTCGGGTAGATGGGTACAGGTGGGCGGGCGGGGAGTCGGGGCGCGTTGTCGAGAAGAACGAAGCACGCCTATCTCCGTTCGTGTTTTTTTCCCGAGCTTTCTCCGTAAGAGGCTTGCGAAGAAGAGGTGGCACGCCGTCTTGGGGGTTTTCGGAGAAGAGCGTGCGTTTCGACGACGCCACGGCGCGAGAACACCTGGTGTTAAACTCTCTTTCGTGATTAGAGCTATTTTGGATACCAGGACCTATCCCCTAGATAGTACCGCCTGCTATCTCCCCAGGCTTAGGGAGCACCGTCCCAAACTTGTCATAATCATTTGTGGGTACGAATGTGTTGCAGTGCTTCCGTCTTCCTGACCGACACTTCGCTGTTTCGACGCCCTTCTACCGCCTTCGCAGGCCTCGACCATGCTCTGCGGCACAGGGGCCGCCGAATCAACATACTGTGAGTCAATGCAATGCACCCGTCGTGTAATGAGAACATCGAGAGAGAGAGAGAGAAGCTGCAAACGTTTTGACTGGCCGATGCCCACTTTCGAGCGTTGGGCTGCGATTTCGTCATGATATATTAAAGATGCAGGTGGTGTTTGTTGCGGGTCTGATTCATGCGTATTGGTATGAGAGCATGAACACGTGCCGAGGAAGATAAGCTACTGCTTGTGTGCCGTGGTGTGTTCCGCGGCTTGTGTGCCGTGGTTCTTGTGTTTTTGCCGGGCTCGGTCCCGTTTAACCGCTGGTATCAATGGTTTTGACCATCCACGCGCGTGTGAGCGTTTTCCAATGCCCACCAGACGGCAGGTGCATTTTATAGTCGAGCACCTGCTTAAGAATTTATTTTCTTGAAAGGGATTACCTTCGCGTCTTCGAAGTGCCATCGAACGGGACGTTAGCCGTTACTTTCACGCGTGTCTCATCTGGGAAGGAAGACGCAGCGTATTTGGCGGCTCTGTGCGGCTTGCGGTGGCCGGCTGGTGCTCGATGCCAAGCCGCGGACACTCTCGCGGTACCTCCATGCACCAACACGATAACCAAACCTTTCTACGCTATTGCGAACTGGTAGGTGGACCCCAACACCCAGACGTTTATATGGTACCGTATGCCGCCATTTTCGGTTTGTGCGCCCCCTTATTTTGGACAAAATTGGGTCAGAAATGCGTCTCGTATCACACCTACGGTATTGCGTGCCTGGTACATCCCAATATCCGACTGTTAAAACCATGCTTGCCCTCCCGCTCCCGCAGACTGCGCGTCAATCCTCTGGCGCCGTACAACGCGCTGAACTACGGCCTCGGGCTCAGCTCTTGCTCCTACCGCGCCTACGTGGAGGGGATGGTGGGAGCGGTGCCGTACACCTGCCTGGCTGTCTACGCGGGGATGATCATCAGCAGCGTGGAAGAGATAGACTCGCTCTTCTCGCACACAACCATCGGTTGGTACTGCGCCTACGCGGTGCTGGGGGTCCTTTGCATTATCTCCTTCGCCGCCCTGATTCGCTACACCGCGGTGGAGATGAAGGCCGCGGTGGCTGCCTCGCAGAGGCAGGGCGCTGCCGTCGGCGGCGGCATGGGGGGGGGCGGCGGCAACGAGCCGTTGAGGGGCGGCACGGTCGAGGAAGGGGAGGGCGCGTTCGGAGACCTGCCGCCCGACTCGACGCTGTTCGGGACGTTCACGTCGCGCGAAGGGGGCAGGGAAATAGACGGGGGAGAGGGAGAGGAGATGAAGACGTTTGACGAGAGTGCAGTGGCGCGGATTCCCCTTTTGGGCGGAGACCCGCGGCGTAACGACGGCGCTGAAGGGAAGAGACGAAATCAAGCTGGCAGACTAAGTTCGTTGGTCGATATTTGACTCGTAGTGCCATATTAGATGTCCACCCAGCCCAGCCCAGCCCTTTCGGGAGCGTGACGTGGTCGTTGGTAGAGGTCTGCGGGTGGGAAGCAATTTTCCGGGGGGGTGGGGGGATGGGGGGTCATGCTGCTCTCTTTTGCTGTTTCGGGTCTAGCTACGTATTGATAGAAAGGGAGCAGAAGGCTCCATTGTTTTTTTTTTTTGTTATTTTGCGATATGGACGTCGTTTGGTGCTGGCTGCTCATTTACGGTTGTAGACCCTAAACGGCAGTGGTGTGGCCGTTTATTTCTATATAGTGTGCTCACGATAGTGTCACCAAGCTACGTATTAGTAGTTCGTTTCATTCGTTGACATGGTGTATATTTATAGGTTTACAGTTTCGTCGCATTCATTTATATGGTGTAGATTTCTTGATATAAGACACACGCTCTTCGTAGCACGCTTTATGCCTTGGCTCTTTTGGGCAAAGGAAGTTATGTTTGCCCGGGAGTTGGTAGTGTTGTGTTGCCGTTTTGTTTTGGTTCCACCGTGTTGGAATCGCGGGCCTTTCGTGGGCTCCTCCTGCTGCATTTTTGGGTGTATTCAGCTGTTGGCTATCCGCACGGCTTCAAGTACGCGTCCTTCGTTTCTTCACTTTTGTTTGGAAACGAAAAAAGAAAAAAACTTGAGTAACGCAAGAAAGCTTGCTTTTGATTGAGAACTCATGTTGTCTTTCTACAGGTAGCCCGCTTTTTAGCCCGCCAGTCCCTCGTAGCGTTTGTGGGTGTGTCCAGAGCAATAGGCGATTCAACGGTGCGCTGCGTGCTAGTAATAGAGCGTCGAAGCTTGAGAAAAGCCATGGCCCAAAGGCCGAGCCTGCTGTAGACCACGTGTGTCTGAGAAAGCTATGCTGTTACCCTTGCCCTTGTTTGCGAGTTACTAGCGTACGTCTAGCCGTGTCAAGGAGTACGTAGATTCCTCTGTGTTGAGGCCAGTTTGGAAGCGCTAGGAGTAGGATTTGAATTTGTGTGGGATGAGTCAAAACTAAGCTTGGCTTACCGAAGTCTCGACTTGTCACCCTCTCTGGACCGGCAGGCATTTATTTCCTGCTTGAAGTACACGTGACCCTGCTTGCGTCGGTGATTCGTGTTAAAGTGGCATGTACACCGGTGGTGCGGACCGTACCTTCGAAGCGCGACAATCCAGAAGGGATAGGCTTCAACGGGAAGCAAGCCGCAGAGCATTCGTACACGTTTACGTGTGGTGTGCGACGCTGCTGTTAGATAATCTACATGGACTACGTATGACAAAGTCGTTGCTTTTAGGCGCGCCAGGCGCAAATGTTCTACTGCGAGCCTGGTGGCAGCACGTCCTCCCACTGGAGAGGCTTGTTGCAGTCTGTTTCGGGTACTGCAGGTTCCCCGATGACCTGTGGCGCACAAATCAGAAGGGAAAAAAAGACAAGCCGATTCACGATAGAGCGGCGACGGGATAAGCCAACGTACTGTTAATACTATCGATCGCGACAAAACGTGCTGCAAACTTGCCGAGGACGTCGCTTGAGTTCATGATACGTACCCTGGTACTCGTTTTCGTTTTTGTACATACATTTCGGTCTGAAGCTTGGTGTGAGTCGTGGGGATAACCGGACGGGAGGTCGGCGATTATACTTGCGTGTGTACGGATCCTGGAAAGGGGCTGGCTGTTGTCCTTCTTCATGCAATCCATTAGCTTTCAGTACAATATTTCATTACCCCCACTTCACTTGTGTTTCATTGACCGCCAGAACAAAACAAAAAACACTCTAAAGGACAAAACATGACTGAACCAGCATGGTGACTGAACAAGTCGGCGTGCAATAGGAACCTGCTTGGTCATGATGTGAGTTTTGTTATGCAACCATTTGGCGCGACCTGCAAACCAGCGAATTACCTCGGTCCACAGGATGTAGATCCCTCGAGTGTATTTAGGAGAGGAACCAGCACAAAGGCGATGTGGTTGTGTTTTACTACTCGTACTCGTATACCTACGACGTCGAAGTATACGTACACACGGTCTATGTCGACAGCACGGAGACAGCGTGCGCTCACCTGTTTCTCCAACAATATCTTGAACATGCGAGGCTTGTCTATTTTCTCCAATGGTCGACCGTACACCTGTGACGCACGTGGCGTGGTTTTCCTCTCAGCTCGCAGTAAATGGGAGGGAAGGAAGCGTACTAGAAATAGTACAGGCGGCGACGCTGTAGAGCTCTACAATGGTGTACTACTGTGGTATCATACGTACAGTAATAATAGTGTGCTCGCTGCTCAGTACGAAGGCTACTGTGCATAGTGTAGTGCAGGTGTGGCGACGATCTAGCGTTCTACTCGTCGTATAGAGTGCGCGTGCCCCGAGCTACGAGTACAGCTAATACCATGATGATCCTGCTCCCATTTCGACAACTACACTTGTATGTGCACTGTCCGGCGTTTACCGTACAGGAAGGGATCCAACGTCATAAAATATGTCCGGCGTTTACCGTACACGAAGAGATTAAAACGCCAAAACGTACATACGCGCATGATGATGCAAATTTCAAGGATATACTCTTACAGCAGCAGAAGCAAGTGCAGATTGTATGCCGACCTGTGTGTGCTGACGGCGGAAGAACTGAGGAGTGTCATCCGACACAGCCGTGTTGGCCTCGCCATGGTATGCAAACTGCCGCGGTCTCTTCTTCCAGCTGAAATTCCTCTCGTGTGCCTCGAATCTCTGTCGATCGATCGACCGATGCGAGAAGAGAAGCAAACACGAATTTGTTTGTCAAGTACTTACAGTACAGTACCATAATCATAAAAAAAATACTATTAATACTGGTACACTGTAAATCAACTGCAAGTTATAGACGTGTTCGATCCTACGCTCTGCAAGTTGCTTCAAACGACGTCGTCGGTCGTGCGTGCTCTACAGTACAGCCCTCGTGAAGGATACAGCCACAGATAGGTCGGGGGCTCTACTGGGGAATACGGTAGGATGAATTTTAAAAGGCAACTGTCAGTCCATACGTACTCGTACGAAGTACGTACTCAATCTGCAAGAAGGCGAGTGAAAGATGCTATAATATTTGTTTTTGGAATTAACAACTGGTGGCAGGTCACGCGCTGCAATACCGGTACTCGTAACAAATGTCCTGTGCGCTGTACACAGCATGCTTCGCACGTACCAGGTACTGGTGTACAGTACAGTAGTACTGCCTACTGGTATTTACCTTGCTGTACATGAAGTCGGGGGCGTCCACAGAATTGGCTCCGTTTGTCAGCCTCTTGCCGTAGCCTCCGCATACTTTCGCGGCTTCCCCCCACGGCGACGTCGTCACTCTCGACCAAGCGGGCTGGATCAGGCAGCCGTCGGAGCATATCCTCCCGAGCGTGCACGCAGTGGAAGCGGTGTAAAATTTGTTGTTTTCCCCCGGCTCGTACACCGAGAAATCCGCGGCAGGCAGGAAGATGTCTTCCCTGGGGTTTACCTTGCCTGTCGAAGATATTTACAACAGGTACACACATAAGTCTAGAGGCCGCCACAGATAGCAGCAGTGGGCAGCGCAGTGGGGTTACGAGTACGTACATACGAGTACGCAGTGACCTAACGATGCATCACCTAACGAATATTGGTTAACAACCAAACAGCGCTAGAGTACTACACGGGTTTGTACCCACAGGTTTACCTCTCTGCCGAGAGCATTCGCCCCTCCTGCTCGCCGTGCTCGCCGTGCTTGCCCGCCCAAGACCTCTAGCAGTGCCTTGCACGGAGCCATGTTGCGGGAGGTTTGCCGTCCGTGCACGTGCCGTCGGCGGGTATGCGAGCGACCGTGCCGAAAGCGGCTGGAGTGCGCCTGCCTGACTCGGCTTGGTTGTTTGCCCGCCACCGACGCGTTCTTTTCGACGACAAGTCATAGTCAACTCCTCCTACTGAGGTTGTAATGATCTTCCCGGTAGGAGTGCTATACTCGTGTACGACTTCAGAAGAACACAGATATATATAGCGCAGGAGTGCTTGTGCTGGTGGCGTAGGATAGGTAGGTGTGATCTGCCGTGCGTCGAGGCCGCTTTCGGAAGTGGCATACGTACGATGCAGGATATTTGTTTTGTCATGATGTTGACAGTTGACGGCCGATTGGCATGCAATTCCACAATTCCACCGCATGTTTGTGCGTGCGCATTTCTATCGGTCGAAGAATTCTGGCCGTTTCAAATTTCGATCGTAATACTTTCCACTTTTTAGTACTGGCTAAGTTACCGGTATGCTGCTAGAGATCGAAGATCGCAAGGCCCGGTTTTATGTCTCGTTTTATGAGCCAGAACGCGTTGGTCTGGAACCCATGAATTCCTACGCTGCAACAAACGAATGGCAGGAAAGCGAATATTGCTTCTCCATGGCTATATTGTTGGTGGATAGATTATCTGATGATGTTGGTGCCTTTGCAAGCTGCGAGATGCCTCGATCGCGCGTGTCCTACATTATTAATCCATCCCTCGCCCGTGAAGGATACCGACCGGGCGGTGAACCCCCGTGTTTTTGTAGATTTTCCCCAAAACTCCAATGTACCCAGGACATTCAGTACACCTCATAGTTTTTTTTTCATGGGGTGCTCGATGCCCGATGCGTACTCGTATATGCCGCGCAGTATGGTGTATCAGCCCGGAGGCTTTCCGGCCGGGCTGGGTCTTAGTTGAGGAAGGGTGGTGTCTTTCACCCTTCAGACTCCCGAAGTCTTGTTTTGCCTGACATGTCAGGCTGAATTTATTGTGAGGGCCGGCACTATTAAAACTACTACCAGGTATACTGCAACGTAAATGGGATACGTACATACCTCATCTCATTAGCAATCTTCGTGGTCAACTTTTGCTTGATACTCGTACCTCAGGCCAGTACAGCAGTACAGGACACTTAATAAGAAAACGAGCAACAAGAAAGGCCGGCTGAGATTTACAAGAAAATACGAATTCGAAAGTCGTTGTTGTACTGAAGTTAGTGTAGAACGCATCCATTCTCAAATAAGAAATTCAGCCTGGACCAGCTGTCCTGTTTCATATTAGATGTCTGTACTGCAGATCAAAACTAGAAGAAAAAAAAACTGTTCACCATGAGCCACGCGCCATCGATTGGGTATCCGGCCAAACTGTCGACATATTTCCTCTCCAATATATTGTTGAAGGATACCAAAGTTATGGAAGGGTGCGAAGGTAAGCACACCCGCCGCGGGTAGTTAACTGCAGAGCTGGCGCAACCTTCGATTTATCCACAACAACAGGTTATGAGCCCCGTGCGATATGTTCTGAGAGCTTTCCCATGGGACCCACAACCCCTTCGGCGACGACGAAGCATGAACTCCTTCCTGTTACGATAGGTACTTGTGCGTAGTGACTGTTCGCATCATACTGTGTATCATATATTTATGATGTCATACTCTAACAGACCATGTTCCTGTTTCGAATATATATAGACTGCGTGTTTTCGGTGGGGCCCCTCCACCGCTCCCATGAGTGCCGTCCATGAGTATTCCTGCAACTAACTGCGGACTCCCCCCAAACAAAAATCATCGCCGAGGAGTTTATTTTAGTATTAGCTACTGTCACCCTTCAATCACCACTCACGGGACGTCATATTCCAATCGTCTGATTTCGAGTAGATTTGAGGGTTGTTTGGGTAAACCGGTAGTCCAAGTGGGGTAGACTATCACCCGTGCTGTCGGAAATTCGAGGGTTCGAACCGCGGTGACACAATCTTCTTCCGTCGCTGAAAGCGCGAGAGCATGAATTGGCAAAAAGTCGATGGTAATCGACGAACAGAGGGACGCTGAACCCTATGCGCGATAAAAACCAAGAAGCATATACCGGTAAGACACCTGTATCCACGGCTTGTTCAGACGGTCGTCGAGTGTTCAAGTCGTGCGAGCTGATGTGGAAAGTAAAAGTGACAAACAAAATACAAACATGGAGATAGTGGATGCCGAAGAAGTGCGCCTCTCCACCACGCCGATGCTGTGTCTGAACAAACTCGGTTCGACGGCAAATCCTAGGCAAGAGTCCAATGTTCCACGACTCAAAGCACTTAGCGCGCGAAACATTGTCAATTTATACGCATAGTGTGCATTTTTTCTGCGCGCGTTAGAATCATGCCTAGGTAATGACCTGCTTCAGAGTTTGCTTCAGACACGGCATCACCCAGGCGAACAAGCGAGGCTACAGCGTCCGGGCAGCGATTTAATCAATTCCGAACTTCGACAGCCATGGCGCTCCATGAATGATAAAGCTCCATGCGTTCCATCCATACCGAGTTCGCTATGCCAACTGTCTGTAGTGCTTGCCAGGTGTGCTTAACGTGCACATGTTTTAATACTTCACACAATGGCGCTCCATGCAACCTCTGATCGTTGGCGAAATAGAATGCGTAGTGGCCACTCCTTAACAACCGAGCACCCTGTGTGATCGATGATTGACGCTTGCGACCCCCAACGTCGTCACTTGCTGAATACGCCAACGCAGGTCAACCGTAAGCTCAGCATCGAAAGGGCGCTCGTCAAGGACAACAATAATGATATATTGTTCGGTATATTGCGCCCACGAGCGACCCGAGGCTGTTACCGGCAACAGCTGGAGAACTTCACGCTGATTCGGCGGAGGGAAGATTCGGTTGAAATTCCCCAGGACCTGCGAATATACCTCAGCGATCGAATGGGCTACGATGCCACGGGAAAGGAAGTCCAAGTGCGTGCGTGCAGGCGGGCCGACAATTGTTGAAGTGAACACAGTCATTCCGCAAGGTAAACAAAATCCTTGCAAATAATCGCGCCTTAACCGAGTCCGTGACGTCATGTGATTGTGCTTCCGTGCGTGGCGAGTAGCGCTCGTCTACGAGTGCAAGGAGCACAGGAAAAAACAAAACGTGATTCGACTCGTGCCTCTCATTCGGCAACCGATTGTCAGCCTCAGGGAATGTTGACCGTCACACGAAGGTCGTTTGTGGCTCAGGTTGTAGAGTTGCTATGCATACACTCGTTTCTCCTTTGAAGCGAAGTTTGTAATCGAAAAGAAACGAGGACATACCCCTTAACTCTCGAACAACACATCGTATGTGTGCAATACCGAACTCCTTGTGACTGTCTACTTCAAGCGGTAGTTTCCAGCCATCATGTTTGGGATTGTTTACAAAACAATGGCGAAGTTAAGCTTTGGGGTTGCACATTTAAGGCCACCGTCGTGATAACGACATAAAGCTACGACTACAGTGATGTCTTCACGTCTAACCTTACCACGGCAGCAGGAGTAGGCTAAGTTGACCAAGCGGTGAATCACCCGCCCTTGGCACGCGTACTAAGCGCCGCGAACATCGCCTACACCAACCTGTTCCGTAGATGTACATTATGTACACGGCAACCCCACACAAAAACACACCTGAAGCAGACAAAATCTGTCGATATTCCGTGGAAGTTACCAGACATATAAGACAGAGCAGCGATACATAAACAGGTATATGCAGGTATATGCCGGACAACTCCGTAATGCTCCAAATATGGCAGATTGATAACGATACCCAACGAGCAACAGGTATCCAACTTAACACAATGTCGTCGTCCGATGACGACCCGGAATTGCACGCACGAAAGAAGCCACTGCGTAGCATCGTATAATACCCACCCGAAACGCTACAAAGGTCACACTTGCGGTACCTCCACCGAGTCCAACCACACCAATATGTGGGTACAACCACCTATCCAGGTAACCTGTATTTCCACAACAGAAACGTCTTGTCGCCTCCTCGTGGCGCCACCGGATTTGCTCTGACCAGGCTCGACCTTCTTACCCGTCCAAGTCACGTCTTGAGATCTCATTACAACTTCCGCCCCAAGTGCTTCGAATATGTCACCGGTAGTGTACATGCGAAACGTCGACGGGGTTGACCCTTCCCCTGCTTGATTCTGAAAGAAATAATCGTAAGGTGTTCATGATGGCAAGGCACGGGAGATATGGTGCGTTGTGCGGTCAGGGTTGCTGGGTGGGTGTTGCGTGACTGTGGAACATGTCGCAGTAGATAGGTAACAAACGTTACGCGAAATTGTCCGTACGGATTTTGGCGAAAATATCAAAAGTGCACAGGGTGCAAGCACAACCGCACTTACCTATTTAGACATAAGCAAATCTCGAATAAACCATGCTGACTCAGTCGTTAGTGTCGCTGATGAGCGGATTGTTCAGATAAAGTGGCAAAGTGACGTGGAACTATGTTGGTACATTTTGCTTGGGCTAGTGCTCAAGCCCCCCAGCGCAAGCCCCCCAGCGCCCTGTTACGTCCAAACGAGGGAACCAGTCCATACCGAGGACCCGACTGCAAATCATCAACGTTGTGAAGCCTCCATGAGCACGAACCTTGAGACAGCCGTAGATCGCTCCTGGCACGTTAGAAAACACTCTCTTAAAAGTGCTTGCACGACTCGGGCCGAACAGCCTGAGTGTAATCATGCCATCGCGCTTGTGAAACCATTCCTCGTCACGCACGTCTTGGAGGGCACGCTTAATCTCACACAACCCCCAGTTTTCTCGTGGGATGTGAAGTTGCTGCTCTTCGGCTCTTTCCAGCTCCAGTTCTTCGTCTAAGTGAAGGCTGTCGAGTGGGCATGAAACGATTGATCGAGACGAGACCCCGCGCAAGGCTTTGGTACCTGCGTTGTGCAATGTGTTGGGTTAATCAGTCTACACTATCAGCCAGGTATTGACTTAACCCTTTAACTACGAAAAAGACGTTTCGTGTCCGCAGTTTTCTAATTGGTCAACTCTTTACGTTGGAATTTTTTACTGGTGGAAAAAAATTGGTCGACATTTGTGGCCATGCGGAATCGTGAAGTCACTTTTTGGAAAAAAATAAAAAAAATAGAAAAAACCCAGCCTAGTTCCAAGGTACAGTACGTAGTTTGCCCCCAAAACATTGTGGCATATCTAAAGACGCTAACATGCTCGTTAGAAAAAAATACCTGTTGGGCTACTTATAGCTCCATGCTACAGTAGGGGGGGTGGGCGGTA
>JAYJME010002684.1:0-13275 GCA_036873775.1 Costaria costata | reverse complement strand
ACCAATAGCTAGTCGTTTCCCGGAGGTGCCGACTATCCGACTTATTGGGTTTCCATACTTGCAGGAGGGGTTTTTGAACGCGGGATACATTTTTCTTTTTTGGGCGGCCGGGGAGTGCTGATTTGGCGCCAGCCGACTTGTCGACTAAAGTTAATTCGTTGGCTAACGGTACCTACCGATTAGTTATTAGTCGTGAAATCCTGCCGACTCACAGCCCTAGTTTTTGGTGAAAACAAAACCACGAACATAAGATTATTATTATTATTATTATTATTATTATTATTATTAGTATTATTATAATTATTATTACTAACATTATTATTATTATTGTTACTATTATTATTATTATTATTATTATTATTATTATTATTATTATTATATTATTATTATATTATTATCGTTATTATTGCTATTTATTTATTTTATTTAGAACTGCACCCATCTTTTTCGGCACCAACTACTTGAAACTAGTGTGGGACGCCGTAGTGAAAGAGTTAAGCGGCCCACACCGTCACAAAATGTAACGTATAACGTCACACCCCGCATGGTTGCAGGCCGCTCTCCATTCAAAACCGACCACTAATGTAGGGAACGTGGGGGTATTCCATTCGAACACCCAAACGTGTTCCTTGCATTTCCGGACAGAATTGGTACAGCACTACACTTCCTCTTCCCGCCGTAGAACAAGTACCCCCACACACATACCTCGCGGCTATTGAGGCAGCGCAACACCACACATACACGCACACCGCATGGCAGCACGCCGCACGCACGTTCCGACTACCAAGGGCTGGCGAAACGCCTGCCAGGTCCAACAAAAATTACTTCCCCCTCCTCAAACCCTTACTTATGTATATAATACAAGGTTCCACACCTCGGACAGATCATCGATTCCCACTTGATGATCTAGCTCGTGTTACCGGGTGGGGGCCGTATAATCTGCGTGATCTAGCACATGTTTCCTGGGTTTGATCTGTACGGTACAGATCCTGCACAGCATCTCAGAACGGCAGCTTAGTGTCTAGATGATCTAGATCATGATCTGTCCGAGGTGCGGGATGTGGTTGACTTGAAAAGAAAGGCGGAGATAAACGTGTCGCAAGTTGAACAGGCAGGATGGCCTTCCAACTATACAAAAAAAGCTCTTGAGAAACAAACAAAAAATAATTTAGCCATGGGGAAAGTAACGAGGCTCAACACCAACCAGCTCAAAACAACTTCATAGTTTAGTCTATATTTTGCATCCCATTTATTATCTCCGCCTTTCTTTTCTCGCTCTCCTACTACTAATATTAATAGTCGTAACTCAGATCCAAGGCCACATAGCAGGCTCGTCTCTCCCCCCCCCGCCCCCACTACGGTACACGCCTTGCATTCTTATTGCGAGAAGGGGAGAAAGTAATCATGGAACCATACCTCGCGGTTCTTGAGGCAGCGCTTGACGATCATCAGAGAGTCGTGGATGCTTCGGTGGGACTCCTCCATAAACTGGACCAGGGTTGTGTACGCAGCACATGTAGCACACGTCGATCAGAGCACATGCAGTACAAAAACGAGGCGATGGTGGGAGCAAAAGGGGGGAAGCGTACCCACGACGGTCAAGTGCAAAACCGACTAGCGACTAGCGAGGGAGACGCGAAGCAAACTGGAAAATGTGAAGCGGCGAAAGCCACGAGGTTACACCAAAGGACACAAGCAACCAACAAGCGAACGACCGACCAGCGGTGGAACCTCGTCCCCCAGAAAAAAGAAAAAGGAAAAAGTTAATGTCGACCCCAACGGAAAAATAATTTCGAAGTATACCATACTAGGTAGCTAAATACTCGCGGCGTTGTGACCAAAAAGCCAAACCGCGCCGTCGAGCCTGCTGACCAAGCATCCGGCAGGTAGCTAAATACTCGCGGCGCTGTGACAAAAAAAAAAAAAACCGCGCCGTTCGACCCGGAGCCCCTCTGTTCGTCGAGTCTGCTGACCAAGCATCCGGCTCGTACGTACCTATTTCGCCACTGCACAAAGGTTTTCCAACTGTAACTCGCGTTGCTAGCTCCTGGAAGTACACGTCCACTACAACCATCTCACGCATCGGGCAGATAATCGATCCCCCGAGTAATTATCTACATCATGAACTAGATGTTTCAGGGCGTAGGCATGCCCGACCTGCATGATCTAGCTCACGATGCCGGGTGAAAGCCGAAAAATCTGCATGATCTAGCACCTGTTGCCTGGGTTGGACCCGCACTGTACATAGGTTACCAGCAGTAGGTATTATTACCAGTAGCTTACCACGAGTAGCAGGTTACCAGCAGTAGGCTACTAACAGGTTGTTAGTAGCAGTAGGTTAGGCGAGGGTATTTTTTTGTCACATGCAGTAGCAGCAGGTTAGGCGAAGGTTATTATTATTTGTGTTGTATACCTGATATATCTTTCGAATTGCGTTGTAGATTGTAAGTATTAATAGGTTATTTTTAGGTTACCTGCTCGGATCCACCCCTGAGGACGATGGTTGCCGTTCTTGCGTCATGGCAGCCGGTGAACAGGTTCCAGCGTTCGTTTCCGAGCTGCCTCTCCTCGAACTTCTCGCAGTTCCCGACCACGTCGGGGGTGATGCCGTGGATCGACGTCTGCACCTTGCCGCCTGTGGCCTGGACAAGAAAACAAACAAACAAACAAACAAACAAACAAAACAAAAACAGGAAGAAGAAAAAAGAACAAGCAAAAGAACAACAACAAGCATACGAAAAAAAAGTCAAGGACAACAAGCACATGCAGGCTAAGAACAAGAGCAAGGGAAAGGCCAAGAACAAAAGGCAAACCAGGTATGAATCAGGTTAAGAACAAGAACAAGAACATGAACAAGAACAAAAAAACTACGAACAAAAAACTTCGAACAAGACCAAGAGCGAGAACAAGAAAACCACCAAAATCACAAGCGCAAGCACAAGCACAAGCACAAGCATAAGCACAAGCACAAGCACAAGCACAAGCACAAGAACAAGAACAACAAAACAAAATATCGCTGTCAGACGAAAAGACTCGATCAGACCGCACTTTCAGATCGCACGACCGCACCCTTTTCGGTTTACCTCTCACTTTTCACATTGTCGCCTTCGTCCATAGGAGCCAACGCTATGGGAGGAACACACTTCAACTCCTTGACGTCCTTACCCCTTCTAGTGCCGACAAAACGAACCAATTCCAAGTCCAAGCAATTTGTCGCCAAAGGGCATGCCACTGTTCAAAGGGGGCTGCCTGCGAGTTTCAAGTACAGCTGTCAAACATCTAAATTTTCCAACTTTTTTAGTCGTCAAAATTGCTAAAATTCCAAAATTCCCAACTTTTTCAGCAGCCCAGGCTGTGTACGGAGATACCAAAAAAAAAAAAAAAAAAAAAAAAAAAAAAAACGGTACCGAGAACACTCGCGCTTTTACCGCGGCCCGCGCGCTCTTCTCTCTAAAAACCAACAACCAAAAACCAAACAAGAAAGCAACACCCCAGTCGCCAAGGTAGCGCTCCACCCAGGCTGTTCCGCCCGAACCGACTTCGTCAACATCTATCTTGACTTGATACTACTCCGGCGCATGGGCAAAAATACAACTTAAGCTCAACACACTTCCGCACATACAACACGTGTATCATATTCTAGTGTGCCACGTCAATTAATGTTGCCGTGGCACCGTTTTTTTTTTTTTTTTTTTCACCTTTGCCACTCTGGCCATATCGTCCTGAGCCACTCGGCCGGCGCAGAAGAGGTTACGGTCCGCGAAGAACTGCGTCGCCAGGTCTCCCACGGGAAGCTTGGACAGAATGATCTTCGCGCCGCTTGCCACACACCTGCCGCGTTCAACCATCGTCGTCCAACCAAAGAAATTCAACCACCGTCGTACAACCATAGATATCCAACTATCCGTGTTCAAAACAAGTATTTAGCCATAGATGGTCAACCACATGTGTTCAAAAACAAGCGTTCAATTCAACCATATAATAGGTGTTCAACTATAGGTGGCACGGTTGGGGCAGTAGCAGGGGGGGGAGACGAAAAAATGACTGATTGCATTAAACATACTCAATCAATTCTGACTGTGATTCCAATTGATACTATATACAGCAAGGCATAAAAATCTGACTATTTAAAACACATTTATGCAGACAAAACTTCATTCTCACTACTGTACCGTAGGGGTCTCCTCTAGTACGTACGTAGTGCCGGTATATGCGCGCCAAAAAAAACGGCAATACTACTTTAGCAACCGGCACTAATCAACCGGCACTACTCTGTATACTGCCACTATAGGTTATTCCCATCTACTGACGAATGCCAATCGATTTTGCCTGCACTACTGCGGCAACCGACACTACTCAACCGGCACTACTGGTATGCCAAGCGATTTTACCGGCACTAATCAATCGGCACTATTCAACCGGCACTACTGTATGCCAAGCGATTTTACCGTCACTACTTTGGCAACCGGCACTAATCAACCGGCACTACTGTATGCCAAGTGATTTTACCGGCAGTTATCAACCGGCACTACTCAAACGCCTCTCATGAGGGACCCCTACTGTATTCGTCTTGATACCCGCACAGTAGACTGATTTCTAGGACCGTGAGTCGGCAGGACTTGACGTCTAATAACTAATCGGTAGGTGCCGTTAGCCAACTGACTGACGTTAGTCGGCAAGTCGGCTGTCGAAGCCAGGTGATTGCTAGCCAACTTGCCAACTTAAGTCAGGCGAGAGAAGCGAGCCAAATCAGTCCCCTCCCCGGCCGACCAAAAAAGAAAAAATGTATCCCGCATTCAAAAATCCCTCCTGCAAGTACGGAAACCCAATTTGTCGGATAGGCACCTCTTGGAAACGACTAATTATTAGTCCGACAAATAACTAGTTGGCGACTTAAGTCGTGCCGACTCACAGCTCTACTGATTTCCATTCTCACCGCTTGTGGTCATATTGATGGACTGTCTCTCTTCTCAAGCTTGTCGAAAATTGACTCTCCCTGCTGATTTTAGTGTCACTATTTTATAATATTGATATTCGTTCGTAGACTGATTCCATTCTCCCCGTTCTATCATGTATTTTTCCCTCCGACAATGTATCGTATACGTTCCAGTCCGATGCACCAGAGAAAATCGAATATCCTCACGTAAAGCAGTGTCTCTTCTACCGCTCTAAGCCGACAGTTGCCACAACAACCTCTTCTCGAAGACTAATCCTTACACCTCCCCTCCCTTCCTGGGAAACCCTCGTTAATCCTACTCCTCCACTCGTACAGTTATCATACTAATGTATCATACGTAGCTACTTAATAGGATGTCGACCGTTTTTTGTAAGGGTTTTACCTATTAATAGGGTTTGGTATGGAATAGCGCACCTCGTGCGAGAGCGATATATAGACCAGCACCCGCCATTGGGGCGGAGGGGCCGACCCTAATCCCTATTAAATAGTTCCATTGATGGACTGACTTGACTCACTTCTCAAGCTTGTCGTAAATGATGCTCCATTCCGCGTCCACGATCTCCTGGTACATCTCGGGGTCGGATATCCGCACCTCAGCCGATTCCTGACATCACCCACGAACGTACGTGTGTGTGCGGAAATGGGTGTGTGTGTTTCAGACAAGCATGCGAATGGTCCGACCACGCATGCCCCGACAACAATACGTGAGTGGCTGCTGTGCCGACCACAAAGTTGTAAGCGATTGTCCCAACCACAAATATCCCGATCACAATTGTCCCGGCCACAAAGCGTGAACAATTGTCCCGATCGACGCAGGCAACGACCTGTTGTTGTTGATGTTGTTCTCACACTAACTCGTCGTTAAAATCAAGTCCGTGGTCACGTGGCACAGGACAGGCTCCGATAATTCTGGAGTGCAAGGCTATTACATCATACCTCCGGTGGAAGTAATCAGCTCTGGGGCTTCTCGCTTGAGGAACTTGTTTACCACACTAGTAATAGCATCAGACCTGACTCCGAGCGAAAATGAACATGAAACCCCATTTCGCGGTTCAAACACAGAAACAATAGTACCTTGCTACGTATGAAACGGCAAGTAGCAATGACCAGTCCAAACGAGTTATATTAATAGCTCAGTCTGTAATATTAATATTTCTGGGGTATCCTTGACAGCTGTCCTGTCCGTCTAAAGGGAAACTATTAAAGTGCCGTCAGCCGACATCTTTGGCCAAACAGGGAGCCGTTACCGATGCTAATGGGAACAGGAGTATCTTAAATTTCCTAAAATGTGTACTGGCTGGAGCTACCAGGGCCCAGCCCTATAAAATACCAGTACTGTTTTTAGCGGCGCAATTACCATTATAACTACGAATTAGAGAGGGCAAATTTGCGAAGCTTTTACGATGGAGCATCGATTTGCAAACTTCTAAAAGATATGCCCCATTTTTGACCAAGATTTTGGAAAGTCAGAGGGGCGTATTGGGGGCAAAAAAAAAAAAAAACAGCCTCCAGCAGTGCGGCAGCCAGTACAAAAGAAGTAAAACATACGGTATACCTTTTCGCTCTTAAGCTCTAGCTCCACGTTGAGGAGGAGGATGGTAGGCTTGTCGAAGCTCTTGGGCTGCTGCTCGAACCCGGCGTAGCTGAAGGTCTTCTTGAACGCCACGCCCGTGACGAGGAAGCTGTCGGTTACGCTGCCGCCTCCAACCTTCTTCACGCCCACCTATAACATTACGTGCCGACATATATCATAACAATAGTTAGAGCGGTGACAATGGAAAGACGATGTTTGCCCAGAAAAAAATAATTTCAAAGATAACGCGCCTTAACCCTTTTACTGCCCCAAAAAGTATCCCACACTTTTTCCAAGTAGTTTTGTCCCCAAAAACCGTTTCCGGCTCTAAAGGGGTTAACACCTTAGTACAGCGCGTTATGTGAGCACGAATCTTAAAAAAAAATAGTTCCAAACTTCGGGGAAAAAAACGAGAAAAAAAAACGAAAAAATAGTTCCCGGGCCGATCTTGGGGCAGATATCGGCTTGAGAAAAAAATCAACGAAACGTTTCATTCGAAGCGGCGAGATTTTGAGCCCTCGACAGACATCGATCGACAACACCAACGACTGCGACATGAAGTAATCAGAACCAAAATACTGTTAAAACAGCAACAAATAGGGGGAACGTATAGGGTTTATCGTAGAGCCGTGAGTCGGTACCACTTAAGTCACCAACTAGTTATTAGTCGGACTAATAGTCATTTCCCGGAGGTGCCGACTATTCGACTTACTGGGTTTCCATTCTTGCAGGAGGGATTGTTGAATGCAGAATACACTTTTTATTTTTTGGTTGGCCGGGGACGGCTGACTGGCTCGCTTCGCTTGACTGACTAAAGTCGGCAAGTCGGCTGGCGCCAGGCGACTCGCCGACTAAAGTCAGTTAGTTGGCCAACGGCACCTACCGATTAGTTATGGTCGTGAAAATCCTGCCGATTCACAGCCCCAGTTTTGCGCACAGTAGGTATAGCCCTTTTTAAGAACCCTATGTAGTGCGTTCGAGATTGGGGGTCCCTTATATCCCGACGTCCCTTATCAGAGTCGGTACCGGTCATTTACAGTCAATAGTAGGAAAAGACGGTGCGCAGGAATTTAAGGTCCCTTATATACCGTTTTACCTTATCGACGGGTTCCTTAAACCGGGCTACCTTCGGCTGCCTTCTGTACTATGGTCACGGTTTCACGTAAAATGGAAAATAACAGCAGCAAACAAAGAGCACAGTCAAAAGCCCAGAGTTGCGATTGCTTAGACAGGACACTTATTCAACGGTGCGCTTGGGAGCCGGCTAAGTGTACTTCGTATGTTTTCTTCCACCCAGACATTATCACGAAGCGAAGCGAGTCGTTAAATTCACACGGTCACCCAAAAGTGTGGGGACTCCTCCACTTTCGAGCTGAGTGGACAAAGTAACGCAGCAGTCTCCCAAAATATGCCCTAACAGTATTAATAGTACATCAAAAGGCCTTGAAGGGCCAAACCAACTGTAGACCGTCAACCGATATACTTGCAATATTTTATAAAATGAGGTCGATTGACGGCACTATTGCCCCTTGACGGACAGCCGTCAAATATAGTTGACGGATATCCGTCACCTATATAGTGGCCCCTTGACGGACAGCCGTCAAATATAGTTGACGGATATCCGTCAAGGACACTTTACGGTCAGACGTCAAGGACACTTTACGGACAGCTGTCAAGGAGCCTCTAGACAGAGCGCCATCCAGGAACTCCCTGCACTAAAACTAGTACATAAAATCGGAACATATACGCCTTGACAGGCCCATCCAATCTAGACCGCCAAAGCAGCGTCAACCGACGAAGTATTTGTATATGTTGATTCTCACCAGGCTGAGGTCGAGGAGCTGCTGGTCGAGGTTGGAGACAGCCTCGACAACCATAGGCGCGAACAGGTCCTTCTGCGAAGAGATCAGCTTGGAGTTCAACGCGGTACCCGCACACTTGACCAGCACCTCACGAGCCTACACAGTAGATGGAACCGGAAGACAGCACACAAAAAAAAAGGAAGAAAAAAGACAAGCAGGAGCAGGAGCAACAAAACACGGAAAAATGGAAAAATCAGTGTGGACGAGAAAGTCAACTGAGGACAGGACGAACACACACTGCGACGCATCGCCTTCACGCGAGACGGCACGAAAGCGAGCAGTAGTGATCACATTTTGGCCCAGCTTCTATGAAATGGTTTGCACACCTCGGACAGATCATGATCTAGATCATCGATTCCCACTTGATGATCTAGATCTTTCGGGGCAGTTTTTATCTATTTCCTAATCCCTTATGATATATCTCATGTTGCCGGGTGGGAGCCGTATAATCTGCATTATCTAGCAGACACATGTTTCCTGGGTTGGATATGCACGGTACAATTCCTGCACAGGATCTCAGAACGGCAAGTTAGTGTCTAGATTATCTAGATCATGATCTGTCCGAGGTGTGAATGGTTGACAGTCCACACTAACTCCTCGTTTCACCTTCATTCCGACAAGTTTCCCCAGACGGTTGGTTTTTTTTTATAGCGTACTGTAACCCATTTACTGCTGCAAAATTGTCCAGAACACTAATTTCAAGTAATATTTCCCCCCGAAAACGTGGGTGCAGTTCTAAAACACGGTTAAGATCAAGTATATCTTAACATATCTTAACATAGCTTAACATTTATTTTGGTCAAATCTGGGCCCAAGATGTATACAGCCCTCCGAGTGAGGCAGAGCATTTGCTACTGCACTGCCTTGACGGGCGAGATGGCGTCGGTCGACGGCACTTTTGCCCCTTGACGGACAGCCGTCAAGGAACTTTCCACACTAAAACTAGTATGTTACCTCGGTTGGCGGCACTCTTGCCCCTTGACGGGCAGCCGTCAAGAGGAATCCCCCGTACAAAACTATTATATAAAGTCGGTTGACGGTACTCTTGCCCCTTGGCGGACAGCCGTCAAGGAGCCCCCCCCCCACACTAAAACTAGTATGTTACCTCGGTTGACGGCACTCATGCCCCTTGACAGACAGCGGTCAAGGAACTCCCTGCACCAAAACCAGTACATTAGTCTAAGTCTAAAGGGGCCTTGACGTGTTAAATGTACTAGACCGTCATCCGACAACTTTGTGGAAGACAGGCGGTCAACGGGAGTGTCTCAGGCAACTGCTGGGGGAGTTAAAAAAGCTACACGGGTACGCTGGCGCGGCAATTTCACACAATATGAAAAAAGGAAGCAACAAACGAACGAACAAAAAACTAAATAAATGCATTGTTGCAGTGCTTTCAGCCCGCCGGTCGGCTTCGCGCTTGCCATGGTTGTCGGCTTCGCGCTTTTACGATATCATGATTGTCGACTGGCGGGTGGGTTCGACTTCACGGAACCCAGGAAAGATACTGCGCACGACATCCACCGCTTCTCGCGCGCACTACGCGTCTTTTCATTCAAGGCTCATGCATAACACGTGCTAGAGTACGAACACCCTCCAACTCTCACCAAAGCATAACACTGATCGTCTCGGATCTTCGGGTATTCGCGGCAATGGAGGGAGGGTCAGCAGTGCGTGCTTCAGCAATACAGCAACACAGCACGAGTGGGGTCGGTTACATTTTGCCAGTTAGATTTTTCCAGTTTCTGGTTTGCGGTGTGTGATGATGGCTCACCTGCTTGTCGTCGTCAGGCTTGACGGACACGGCGTCTAACCTGGCCACAGCAACCTCGCACGCCTTGCGTAGACCGCGGCAGATCACCTATTTCATAATTCCCGCCACACCGAACCAGACCAGACCACGCCGACCCAATACCAAACCAAGCCACACCAAAGCAGAGCAGAGAAGAGCAGAGCAAAACAAAGCAGAGCAGAGAAGAACAGAGAAGAACCGAGCAAAACAAAGCAGGGCAGAGGAGAACAGAGCAAAGCAAGCCACACCAAAGCAGAGCAGAGAAGAACAGAGCAAAGCAAAGCAAAGCAGAGCAAAGAAGAACAGAGAAGAACCGAGCAAAACAAAGCAGAGCAGAGAAGAACAGAGAAAAGCAAAGAAAAGCAAACACGACAAGACAGATGAGAGGGGCGCCGACAACAAGTGGCCTCCGGTAAGTTTGCTGATCGGTTAATATATCGACCCATCCGGCTGATTCGCTGGAAACGCAACGCAGTTTCAAGAGTTCTCGAGAGCGTTATCGTGCCTCTTTCAAGTATTCTCCAGAACATCATCGTGCCTGCTCTATTAATAGAGGGCCGAGGCGTTTCTCTAGAGGGCGGAGACGTTTCTCTAGAGGGCAGTGGCGTTTCTCTAGAGGGGGGTGGCGTTGCTCTTTAGGGCGACGACAAAGAGAGCGGGGGGAATCACCCTGAACCAATGCACACTGTCGAGCAGTTACGTAGCACTAACACCCGCCATAGCTACAGATAACAGTCCTGCCCGCTAGTATTCTACTTCGCATAAATAATAGCAGTGCACGTTTCAGTAGCGTACGTATGCAATAGAAGTAGTAGCAGCAGCAGAAGCGATTAGCAGAAGAGATTGCAGCACAAGAAACACGGCGAGTGGGGCTGACCTGAGGGTGTAGGCCGTCCTCGACGAAGCCCTTGACGTGCTTCAGGATCTCTCCGGCCAGCAGCACAACCGACGTCGTCCCGTCGCCGACCTGAGCGAACGGAACCACCGCCGAACGAGGAGCAATAAAGCGACACAATCCGGATCAGCGACAACATCACAACGTCAACAGCAACAACCAACGACCTCAACAGCAACAAGAGCAACACCACCACCAATAACATGACTGCAGCAACAACAACATGACTGCAGCAACAACGACAACAACAACAACAACAACAACAACAACAACAACAACAACAACAATGACGCGGAAGCGTTCGTGATTTTTTTTCCTGTTAATTTTCCAAAATTACGACAGAACGTCTCCCTATTTTGATACAAAATTATAAAAAAATCCAAATTTTGGAATTTTTGGAAGAACAAATGCGCCGATAAGGACAGCCCTTAATTGGCTTGCTTACTTCGCCAGCAAGTGATGACTAGCAGTGAAAGCCGGCCAACTCACAGCTCGAACAATGAGGGTTCCAATTTCAAAACCCCAGCCCAGGAGTCACGGTACGGTATCGACCAACAGCCGTATAATTGCTGCATGCATCGCGAGCAACACTACTCCACCCCCAGCCTTCACCCCTGGTGTGTGTGTGTGTTTTCGTCCCATTTTTTGTGGGCGTCAGATGTTTGAACGCACCAACCGGGGTCACACAGGGGGAAGGTAAACACAGAAGATTTCTCTCCACTTACCTTTCCTCCTGCGGTTCTTGCCTAAATTTTTATCGCGAGAGGGGTTCAGCCGTCCCTTCCCCTCGTCAACAATTTAAGTCGAATTTTGTTTACTCACGAATGAAGTATCGCTTTCCACGCTAAATTGCGAAGTTTTCACTATCGAGAGATTCGAACCCGCAACCTAGCCTTCAGAAGGTTTACGAGGTTGCCAACTGAGCCACTGGGGACGCCAGTAACCACGCGTTACCCAAAAGGCTGTTGACCGTATAAACCTTGGCCTTAACCCCTTTAGAGCCGGAAACAGTTTTTGGAGACAAATTACTTGGAATTAGGGTGGGATATCTTTTTGCGTTAGTAAAAGGGTTAAGGATGAAAATAGTTGACGTGGAAGGAAAAAAGTGCGAACAAAAATATTTTACAAAAAAAAAAACTTGTGCAAGTCTTGTGTTGAATGGAATAAGGCGGTATTGCTAACCTTTCTCCGCAGGGGATGGTATTGTCCATACTCTATGGCATGTTTTAGCGGTATCGGGCCTTGAGGGCGGGTTTCACCGCCCCTGTTCTCTTTAGGAAATACGGGCAGGTTCGCACTCTAGGCTGCGATAACACGCATCCTTGCAAAGTTCAGATTGACGAGGCAAAACACAAATCGAGCATCAAACAGAACAGGGACACTACTGCGTGAATATGTTGGGATAGCTCGTCGATTGACGAACCGTTTCAGCCTGGATGTTTTGGGCCTAAACCTGCCCCTCCAGCTAAAAGTTGTAATTAGACCCTGTCAACGCTTTTGAAGAAAGTACGCACAAGGTGCCGAAGTCGGCATCACGCACTGTTCTTGGTAGCATGCAGCTCGCCCTTCGTGCGGCTCGCGGAGTCACGGCACTTTGCCATTGGTGCAGGCAATACATCCTGAGATCGATGAAGCCCAGACATGTTCCGTCCCAGCATTGTAGGGGTGCGAGGGTCCATCATATGGTCACACGACTACGTTCATGCATGGCAACGAATACACCCCCTGCCATCGCATAGCGACTCACCTGCTTGGTGTCGTCCACGCTGTCGTCGTCGTACAGCATTATCTCGTCCACCCCAATCGCATAGTGGTACGCGATCCACTCGGGCAAGAAGCGGCCGAAATCCTTACTACGAACGCACACCGCCACCTTGGGAAGGCGTTATTAGGGCCGACCGGTGCAAAAGGCCACGCGAGCGGGAGGGTCAGCGCGAATTAATATATAGTTTTGACATGGTGCCTGGGCTGTCGGACATTTCTGAAAGGTGTACGGTACTGGAAGGGTGGATCCTGATGTCGCTGTTCGAAACATATCTGGTCAACCTCGATGATGGCGAGCCAAACCCGACTTAAAAGAGGTACATTTGTGTCGGCGGCATCTCCCACAACAGCGATGATATACGTTAGTGGTGTCCAGTTGATCACGTCAGCTCCTCGGAGTCTTTGACCTGCCCGGGTATGACTTTACTATACCCC
>JAYJME010002683.1:0-13276 GCA_036873775.1 Costaria costata | reverse complement strand
GCGGCGGCGGCGGCGGCGGCGGCGGCGGGGAGAGGAGAGCGGGAGGCGGGGGATGAAGGCAGCGGAGCGTCTGACAGCAGCTCTGGTCTTTAGGCGTACCTCCAAGCTTATTGCAGCAGCCAACAGAGCGAAGTTCGGTCTAAGTCTATATACAGGCTACAACAGGCGGTGCAATCTCGCATTGAAGTGCAAGCTTTTGGGGAAGAGCCTGGGTGAGAGCTGAGAGCTAGGTAGAGCAAGGCATCGCAGATCGATTCGATACATACATAGTGCACGATCAAACAAATCGCTAATTTTCGTTGGGTGTGCTCGAGCGGTGAACCAATCGTGCGAGAGCAGTACAGGGTCATGGTTCGTAGGGCACAGGTCATCGTATTGATAGCCTGGATAGCCGTCAGCTCGCCGGCGCCTCTGTCCTGCCTATCACATACCAGTACATCAAAAAAGAGTAAGTTCGAAAAAGTACGAGTCTAGTCTACACGAGTTCGAATCTTTTTCTTATTCTCTTTTGTTTTTCCATCCCAGCTTCCCCCCTATATTAATAGGTAGTTAACTCAGATCCGGGGCCTCAAAGCAGGCTCTTCTCTCCCCTCCCCACTTCGTACAACCGACAACAGAGTACCGGTACATACCACTTCGTACGTGCCTTGCATTTTTATCGTGAGAAGAGTTCAGCTTTTTCTTCCCTCATCGACTCGCGTCGCATTGTGCCTGCACGCGCTAGGCGCTACGTATCGACAGACTCTAATCCCCCCCACCGAAATACATATCCTCGATGAAAATCGAACTCTGGCTGGCAGGAGACCTCAGTACAGCAGTATTAATAGTATCGCGGTCTACCTACTGGCTACTGTGGCTGGACCACCGGAGCGATTATATGAAAAATAACCAAGAGGAAGGACAACACATGATGATGAGGAGGAAGACGGCGCGCGAGACTGGGCTTTTGCGAACCGCCTACATGTTGCAAGCCCGCCGACGTTTGCTACTGGCTTGCCTGCTGGTTATTGCCCCGGAAGATGCAGAAGTGGAGGGCTGTAATGCCAGACATGGTTGTCGCGAAGTGCTCTCAAAGACCTTCGTTGCTGTGTGATGGCGTGATGTCCTTGATCCGCATCCAGCAGAGAGTGTTTTGAGTTTTGAGTTCTGGGCAATGATAATGACATCGTGGATAGGGGATCCTTGGAAGTTGTAGAGATATGGAAGTCTTATTGTTCCGGTTCAAAAGCGTTTTTCGTTTCGCGCACCACATACGAGCGGAGGAATTTCGGATTTCCTGACCACCGTACACCGCCGTGCATCGTACACCGTACACCGTACACCGTACGAGGTACACCGTACATCCGTACATACACCGGTACCAACCTGACCTGGAAGGTACCAACGTGCCAGCAAATAACAAGACAACGCTTTGTACGAGTAGATTGTGATATGCAACAATCGACAATCCCACATGTAACACCAGCCAGCAGACAGCCGTGTACCAGCACGGAGTCACCGCAGCAGCAGTAGGCGCTGCCGCCACTTGTACAAGGCGGATGCGGAGATATGCACCGACGGCGCAGTGGACCCTCAGGTAGCCTGAAGCGCTCCAGGGCATCGAATCTTTCTTGCAAACCCGAGCATGATGTTGGTCCGGTCGAAATAAGGTGCGTATTGAACACCTGCATTCAGTCAACTGCCTTCATGTCGGCGACGGAAGTACAGAGTACTGCTGTTAATAGTATAATAATACCCTGCTGGTACAAGTTACTCGCCATATCTATTCGTACGTAGCGTATGTATGCGTACTACGGGTATGCGTCGTATATACAACATGCGATACTGCACATGTACAATGTTCTCAAAATGTTCAGCAGTATACGACCTGATTTATGAAGCACTGCAACGTAATTCCGAGTGCCATACAGCAGTACTACAGCAGTATGCCAGATACCACTTTCTTCCTGGTACTGGTACATGATACGTAACAGCAGTGTAGTATCGTTGTTCCCCCTTCGGAGGGAAATACAAATACGAACACAAACCAAACACAGGGTCAGTGCAGAGTTTCTCCATACTGCTGTATCATATGTATAGAAGAATGTTTGAGTTCATGTTGACATGTTGACCCTCGGCTGGACTTATTCCCGGGTGCAACTTTTTAGTAAACGTGTTCACCATGGCAGATGGCAGCACAGTTTTCCTTGCGGGCGAATCGCGGAAAACCCTGTATCAATTACCTGGTATGAAATAGTTACGTAGCCACGTCTCAACGGTTCCTTAGTGTTCTGTGTTTTGTGCGCTGGGTGAGATTTCCCTCAAGTGAGATTTCCCTCAAGTTTTCCCTGGTTTTCATCTGTTTTTTTTATTGGAGCCTCTCTCTTGTGACCGCGAGCTACTGTAGATAATCGCACACCAACACCAGCTTTTGATGGTATGAGCATGCCGGAAATTAAATGTACAAATGCGACTACTGTAGTCGCAACTAAAGCGACCGGAGCGAAAATTCCATCTGCGAACCTTTTGTGTAATCTGTGTTCTGCTGTCGATTCCCAAAGAAAAATCAACGCTATTCAAAAGTTTCGGGCGCCTTCCAACCTGTCTATTCGTCTATTCCGTGTCGGCAAAAAAAAATATTAGGAAACAGTGCGTGGTCTTCATAACCCCGCGCACAGAGTACTATGGACGTAGATACTCGACGCAGCTGGTACGAGGGTAGATCTACGCGCGTTGTCGCAACGAGAGGCCGGAGTGGTGCGGTGCAGCGCGTTTGATTTCCTTGTAGTATGCTATCGCGTTGTTCAGCTAGGCTTATACAGCAAGCAGCCTTCTCGGCTGCACACCTCCCGAGTCTGCCTCGCGCGTGCGCTATATATCAACCTGCCAGACTATCGACGATACCGCCCTGCCCCCCCCCCCTACCGGGTCATAAATTGTGCGTTTCATGTGTGGAAGGAATCCCCGGGCGCTGTTCCCCATTCGCGATGACTTCATCCGGTCAGCTTGGGTGCAGCGGGATCGCAGCAAGCGTGCGCAAGAATACGAGGACCTGTACCCTTACTTCTCCTCCATGGCGCACCACGGCGCTGCGAGTACTAGCAATGATGTTTCCACCTCACTCACCCCAGATAAAAGCGCGCATGGAACGGCGGTATCCCAGAGAGCATCGAAGGCCCGAAGCAATATCCATGCCGGACAAGTCAACGACAACGGTGGCACGACGCTGAGCACAGCAAGAAGGAGGCCACACATGGGCGTGGCGGTCGGCCCCGCGAAAGTGGTTGAACTCCGACGAGCGTTTCGCAGGCTCGAGCCCGAGAGAATGTTCCGCGCTCCCAGGGCCGAGGGGGAGTCCATCTGGGCGTACTGGAAGGGGGCTCGCGGCGAAGAAGGCGGTGGCCAAAACCAAAGGCCTCTCTCGCTCGGGAAGCGGGCGAGCACGGAGGAAGGGTTCCTCATGGTGCCGGCCAAAGAGTTGGCGGAAGTCCGAGCTCTTGAGGGTGCGCTCAGGCACGAGCGGAGCGTGCTGAACACCCACTGCCTCCTCACCTTCAACGAAGGAGAGGTGTGCCGTCATACGAGCCGTTTTGGTGAAGATAATCTCTGGCAGTCAAATTTCAATCAACAACAAGTTGCACTTATTGTGGCGCCAACGATTAAAAAGAACCCCGTACTTCGAGGCAGCTGCCGCTGAACGACAACCGCGTCGTTTGGGTGTGTATCGTGTTTCGTTTTTGCCGAAATCAACCGTCAATATCTACATACGTTCTCCGCAGCCATTCTGGCCACTCGCGTTTCGGGGTGGTTGTTGAAGGCAAGCAAACGTATCATACAGACTTTACTGTTTATCGCCGCTACGATCATGCTTGACAGCAGGAAAAACCGAGCTGATGCTATATGGCATTTGCCGTCATGCCCCGACGTGCCCTACGGCGTGCGCTACATAACGATGGGAGGCCATCCAATTCATTTTCTTGCTGAGCACGAGTACCGCTGGCACGTTCTCGGTGCACCAGGCATATTCATATCCTGTGTTCAACGCCGAATCGCGATGTTTTTGGTTCGTTCGTGCAGCGTCATGAGAAGAGCGAGTCGAGCCGACGTGCCCTCGACCCTACGTTTCTCTGGCACCGTAATTAACCGCTGCTGAAGCAGGTTAGCGCGCACCGCCCGCTTGAGGTGACGCGCATGGCAGTGCACGACGCCTGCGGCCGCGAAATGGCGGACGCCCTTCGAAAGTATCGCGCGTGGGCAGTTCGAAATTGCAACCAAAGTAAAGGCGACGTCCCTGTCGTGCACCACCAAAATAACAACATAAATCACCCCGTCCACCACACCGGGGGTGAATATGGTTCCCAAGACTGTCCCGCGGTAACGGTCACGGCGGGTACCGGGAAGCGCATGCGCGAGGATACCTCGAAAGCGAGGGTTACTGAGCTGCAGAGGACGCCGGCCGGATGGAGGACTTTAAGATGGCTAATGATGAGGCGACAGGACGAGGAGAGGAGCCAGGCCGCAGAAGCCGCAGCGATGTTTTCTGAGGAGATGCGGCAGCGCCACAAAGAAAGGCGAGTTGGTTCTGTTTGGGTATCTCATCGGCGTAGAGGAGACAACGTCGGGCATCGATGCCGCCTGCGGATACTGAGGCTTAACGTTTGCTGACGGTTTCGTTTCTATATATTATGCGTACAGATGGTTTTGACACGCGTTTCCCCCATGCCCGGTACTTGGGCGCCACGGACTCGTACACGACGATCGATCCCACATTTTTCCCGGCAACCTGGGTTCTTACGTACCCTAGCGGGTGCGCCTGGCAAATCCCCGCTGGCTCTGACGGTGATTCGGACTCAGTCGGCCATAGATAAACAACTCGACCCCGCCTTCTGCTTTGATCGGACGAGAAAACTTTAAATTTCACAAAAAAACGATAAACGCCTCGACCCCCCCTTCTCGCATTCGTACACAGATACCTTGAAGCATGGGAGCGGCGGCACGACTACGACCTGTACTGCGTTCTGGCTGGGCAGTTTTGGCCGCTAGAGGCGCAAGAATTCCGCACAGTTTCGCGGCCTGGGAAGAAGCTTTTCCTCGAACTAGACAAACCGGCAAGGGTAATGACCAAGATGTGGCGAAACTGCTGGCCGTCCCGCAAGGCAGGTACCGCGAGCGAAACAGTAGTGTACAGCGAAAACAGGGACGGGTTTTTTCTTTTCTTTTCCTGCCACTAGGCAAGCACTATGTTGGTGTAGGTGCGAGTGTCGGGAGGGGGGGGGGAACTGGGGCGTCAGCTTTAACGCCAATGAATGGCAAGTTAACAATTCACGCCGACCCAAAGCGATGTCGTGGTGTAAACTTTTTAAGATGACGTGATCGTCTTCAACCAACTCTGCGCGAACCGCGAGCTTTAAGCAGCGAGGGCCTGCTTTCCTCATCACGCCGCGCTCACGAAAACACGAACACGCCTACGACAATTTTCCCCACCCCCTTCCCTTGCTTCTGTGTTCAGGACCGCAAGTGCAGGGGCTGCCTAGCGGTGCAGGCCTTGTGGAGGGGCCACCGCGTACGGCGACGATGGCGGCCGATCGTTCGCTTGCGTGTTCGACACGGTCCCCGGTCTTGCCTCCGCCCTTGTTTCTCCTCTTGGTCAAAGCTGATGCGAGTGCACAAGCGGGTGCGAAGGCGGTTCAACGAGCTGCAGGGCCGATGGACGCGGTCTTGCTTTGAAGCGTGGGCGGGCTGGACGGCGCATCAGGCCGAGGAAAAGCTGAGAAAGCTGGAGCGTGCTGGGAAAACCCTGAGAAACATCGCCGCCTACAGATCTTTCCGCTCTTGGCAGGTGTACACGCAGGGGGCGCGTCGCGCGCGGACGCTGTTTGCGCGGGTCCTGGTGGCTCCTACTCTAGGCGCTTGGATAAGGTATACCGCTGAAATGAAGAAGGACAGGCAACGCGGAGAGAATGCGGTGACTATCCAGCGGCACGCGCGAGGATATCTGGTGGGTTCTTGGTGCACGAGCGAGCTGTCATCTGTGCTCGCCACCACTTTTTCGTAGACATAAATGGACACGTAACGCACAGTTGAAGTTTCGTGTTCGACCAGTGCATCGGTGCCGTGTGTGTGGAATTTGTAGGGAGCTGTGGCGGCGGTGCTGGGGATAACCCCCGAGTTTGGGTTGTTTAGGTTGAACATGGTCAGTTTATTTGTGATGAACATGATACCAGACGTCCTGTAGTACATTCACCGAGAAGGGAGCGCCTTTGAGGAGACAAGGAGCTTTACACTGCCTCGCTCGATGGCCCCAGCACTCAAAACCGTAAACCGTGATACTAGAAGGCGTGCCCGAAATAAGTAAAATGTATTTGCGTATCAATAATACATCGACATCACCACTCCACACCCGTGGCAGGCCAGACGCCGGTATCGAGCTTCTCGAGCGATCATACGCGGCTTCGACCGTCTCACGAGCATCAAGAGAGCCCGTCAATTCCTCCGCAAGGCCCTGGCAGCCGCTCATTGGCGCGCCGCCGACGATCATCTTCAGACCGTGCGCGACTTCGAAGTGGGCACTGGCCTCGCAAAAGAAGACAAGCGTCTGGCTAAGCTGCAGAAAGAGCTCCGCTTGGTGAACACGGCCGTCCGGAAAGTTGTTACTAAAAGGCTGAAACGCGGATGGCTATCGACGGCTCGCGTTGTGGACGCTACCCGGGGAGGAGGCGAGCTTCAGCGCGAAATCAAGGCGGTTCGGGAGGAGTGGAGAGCACTGGACGCCGAGCGTGGCAGTCCCGGAACGAAGAACGCCTCCGGCAGAAACACCTGGGGTAGGGGAGATAGCGGCGGCGGCGGCGGACTGCTTTCGTCAAGCATGGGATTTTCCGGCAGTCTAAACATGGAAAATTTGAACGGCTTGACGTGGGGCAGGTCCGGCGCAGGCGACAGCAGATCGGAACGAAGCACACAGAAAGAAGCAACGGCGGTCAAGGGTCCAGATGACCATATTGGGAAAGAAACTGCCACGCCTGGTGAGGGATGGACGAAACCAGAATGCGCTGATGATATGAACAGTGACGGCAAGCTCACGAGCAGAGACAGCAATGTGACGAGCGAAAAGGGGGCGACTTTTTCGACCTCGACGAGCGCCCCGGCTATGACTGCTGCGACAGAGGATAGCATATTACCAGCCACATCTGTTTCCCACGGCGCCGAGGCTGCAGAGCGCGAAGCGCGTCGTAGGATCCTCGGTCGCGATCGAGACCTTGCGAGGGAGATTATCATCCACAACTTTGACGTACGCAACCCTCCTCCTCTCAAGTGCTGCGCACCTCGGTGCGGCTGTACCTTCACGCAAGATGAACACTATCTGTCCCATTGGGCCGCGGGGAGGCACCAGTCTGGTCTTCGCCCTTCCTCGGTCGATCCGGAAACGTTCTTCCGCACAGGCGGGGCCAAGGATTCTGCCGGGGTGTCAACGTGCACGGCAACGCCGACATCCCAACTGCTAAATGTATCAGCTATTATCAATCCGGCGACCACGAAGGAAGGCATGGCTCCAACGGAGGCTGGACACCTGACGCTCGGAGAGGGGGACGTCGCGTCTTTCCACCTCGTCATGTCTAACGGAGCAGGTTGGCAGGGCGTGCAAGAGGTGAGAGACGACGAGGATGCCCCGACAGGGTTCAACCTTGTCTCTGCTTACATCGCGCGAGTGTGGGGCCATGGACAAGCGCACAGCACCCTGCTCTTTTGGAACGCGGTGAATTCCTGGCGCCGCCACCTGACGACAGACTCTGAGTATATCCGCGACGCCGTCGCCATACGCGAGTTGTACCTTGACCCGGGAGCGCTCCTGGAAGCGAAGCTGCCGGTGAGCACACGGCAAGAGCTGCTACGCGTGCTGGAGGCCTTACCTGACCTCGATGACGCGACGGAAAAAGGACGAAACAGTGCCGCTGCCGAAGTCAAAGTCGGCGACTGCGATGCCGGCGATGATGGGGGCGATCGGAAAGAGGCAGGTGTACCCGCACAGGGAGATCACTCAGCGGTAACAAGAGAGAGTACTACCGTCGATAAAGGCAGCTGGCGTGGAAAGACGGGAACTATCGAGCAAAGTTGGCAGGAGGTCTTCGGAAATCGGCGTCCCGATGCGGCCACGTTTCCGGTAGCTTCTTCTGCTGCTGCGACTGCAGCTGCAGCCGCCGCTTCTGTTGCCACTCCGACGAGTCTGCGACCGACTTCCTTCGATGAGGCGCAATGGCATGCGCTGTCATACCTCTGTAAAGCGGTCGGCCCCGGGTTCTGGGCGTCCGATTTGGGTCGACGTGCCGTGCTGATGCGTACGAAAGAGCTAAAGAGGGAGCGAGAGGCTGCTCACGAGAGCGTACGGCTAGAGGTCGGTGCGACGTATTTTATTCCTAACCCGTGTTGCTTAGCGCCTCTCACGCACGAACAGGTGCAGCATTTGAGAGCTGTTTTCGAGAAAACAATCCATGACTATATGACTTAACACATCAAGCTCTGTGAACACTGTTCCATCTGAATTTCTGACGCCTATTTAGTGCCATAAACGTTTGCCGTCTAACACACCTAGTGCCTGGGCAACGAAAGAGCCGTGAACACCGTTCCATATGATTTTTATGACACCTATGTTTTGCTGTAAACGTGTGCCACCCAACACGTCTTGTGCCTGAGCAGCGATTGAGCCGTATGGTGAACGAGGCCGCGGAGGTTAGGAAACGGCTCGTGCATGAACGCGAGCAGACGGAGGACTTGCTAGCTGAGCCCGCCCTAGACGCAGCTTCCAACTCGGTGATTGAAGCAGTTCTTCAGAGCGTGGCGGCCAAAGCTGAGCTTATGGCGATGCAGGAAGTGAGCACAGGGGAGGGTTGCAGACTCAAACTCTCGAAAATAAGGCGATGATCGTGCGTGGAGCCGCGGCGGGATCGATGGTATTTATTTACCAGCCGTGATGTCGAAAGTCTATCGCTTGTCCGCACCTCGTAAATAAGTCGTATTCCGTAGTCTGTACCCTGTGCGCTCATTGAGATGACAGCGTAGGACCAGCCACGGGGACAGCCCTCTTTTCGCGCCACCCATCATGTCGGCAGGTCGCTTGATCCCGCCTGTTCGTTGTCGTGAAATGTCTCTTGTCGCTCGCCACGACCACTGACTCCTTTTGGCAGTTGGAGGTGACACGGGAGGAAGACATGATCGCTGAAGCAGCGTCGGTCGAGGCCGTGTGGGCCGTGGAACCGTCATTCTTGGACCATCATATTTTCCAAGAAATCAACGCATATCTCAGGGAGCTGGTGCGTTGTTGCTGTTTATTTTTGCAGCTAGAGGCTTGTGTTGAAAAAAAATGCGCTGCCAAAATCGGAAGCCACGAACGATTTGGAGATCCACGATGCTCGCTGTTGCAAAAATACGAATTCGAAAGGGTGATCCATATCGAAACGGCCCCACCAGGATAGCTTTCGCGCCTTCTGTCATGTTAGGCAAACCCAGGCGTGAACGACGTGATCAAAGAACGCCCCAACTCGGAAGTCTTCCCCTCCTATCCTCCTCGGAACATGTGCGTCGTGCTGGTGTTCGTTTAATTCACGAATTCATGGATGAAACCGACTTTGTCCCAACACAACCGTTTGCACCATGAATTTTTGTGTAACATTGTAACAGGAAGAGAGAGAGTTGATGTCCCTGGAGGATGACTGGACGCCGTCTGGCTTCCGCACAGTTGACGATGAAGAAGGCAATCACAACCTCAATAGCGCAGTGGTGATGTCCTTCGACCTGACCACGATCCCGGGGGGAGAAGAGGGGGCCTGTGCAGCCGCCACCATGATCCAGCTCGCTTGGCGGCAGAGAGCGGCAAGGATAGAAGCGCGGCGCCGACTGGCCACGGTGTACGTGAAGCGTCCGGCACCCGGAGGATGGGTGTACTACGAGCACATAGTGACCGGGGAATCCCAGTGGGAGCGGCCGATGATAGCGGCCCGTTTATTCCCCAACAGTACTTGGTAGTTTTCCGTGGTCGCATTCAACGTTAAGGTTGGCGGTACGGGCAAGTTGTATCCGGCGGTGAGAGTTAGTTCCTTCCCAGGGCTCAGCGACTTTGTTTGAGCTCTTCCTATTAGTATGATAACTTATTATAGTTCCTTCGAATATGCACCTAAAATATACCATGGTACCTGGTATTTCGCCTGCTTGGGAAAATATTTTATATTTACATGGTCAACAGAACCAACAACCCTACGGACTGTGCGTCAGAGTGTTCCACTCGCCACTACGAGTAGGGTAACTCTAAGAATACGTCAGCAGTGTATGCAGCGCGTAATTGTTTTCGAGAACAACTAACCACGGCTCGTGTTTATGCCGCCATTTGCGGGAGGTACGACTTTGAGTGACAACCTCCCACTATAATCGCCGTATATGGTGTCATTTCGTTCCAAACCAATGATTCAACAATTGTTAGTAGCATGAAAAAAGGTGTGATCCTTTCAACTTCTGCTTCAAGCAAGACACCTGGTAAGTGCGGATGTATTGAAGTTGTATACCGGTGGGGCTGCCAGTGGGCCTCGATCCACGTCATACCCACTCCTAGTCTAATTGAGACGATAACGTACAATACAGAGCAGAGTCGTACCGATTTCGGAATACCAAACCGATACTTCACCGTACAAAACAATGACACATTAACCTGGATTTGACATTTTGTGGCGGCTAGAACGGCGCAGATTGCACTCAATCACATCATTGCCTGCACATACGAGCGCTTAAGCTACGCAGGCCCTGTCTACGAACGAGGTTAATGCCATCACTGCGTCGCTTGAACTCCTCGCGTGAGCCTTCGTCCCCCCCCGCCCTATTCAAAGGCAGGGAGAAATCGTCCGGGGCCAGTCTTCTTTTCGCGCCCCTTCCGCCAAGTCTCTTTCCCTTGCTGACCACCTATTATAGCTCTATTCACTTCCTCCTAAGGCAATCGGTTGTCTGGCCCCTCATCCACACCCTCCACTCCCCGCCGTATGAAGGCGAGGAGCGGCGCTTCCGGAACCCTCTTTCCATCAAATGTTCCGATCGACTCCACCAGCATCCATACCGTTGCTCTGCCCCCTGTTCCGCGCCTCTCTCTACCCTCCCTCTGGTCCTCACATTCACCGCGCCCGTTTTTCCCCTGGCCGGGTTTAGTCTCTTTAAGTCTGAGGTCTACCTTGTCTTCCTTCCGCTCTTTTCCTTCGCCCAGAAGCTGCCAACCTTCCTGCACGATGTTTCACCTCTGGCAGAGGCGACAGACTTGGTATACTACCATGCGTTATCTTCCGTGACGAGCCCCGGCAGTAGTAACGAAACCGTAAGAGCCAGCCTCGCCCTCGCCACTCTCCCTCTCAGCTCTCAGCCCCTCCCACACGTGGTTACCGCCTTCCATTGCCAACAACATCCCATATGCTAGCTGTCTTCTCACTTGCTGCTTGCCCTCGCCCCTCACCGCACTCTTCAAATATGAGTGCCTTGCTTTCCTGTAGCTGCGGTATCATCTGCACACACGCAGACAGCTGTACTACTCCTGTGACTTTTTAGGATTCGTCCTTGCAGGCAGTAACACACAGGTATCGTACAGATTCCACAAGCATTCTAACAGGTTATGAGCCTCGTGGTACCCGAGAGCCCACGTCTGTTTGTCCACTTTCTTGTTGTTTTTCTTTCTGTTTCCACCTTGACGGGAAAAACAGAGTGGAATTTGATCGAACCCTTACAAGGTACTTGGTGCGGCGATGGTGGCGGTGTGACTTACAAGCAGCGATGATGCCTCTTGCCAGCAGGATGGCGGGGCGCCTGCGTGTGGCCCTGCGCATTGTGTACACAGAAAATGATCAACCGGCCTCCGCCGAAGATCTTCCGACAAACCTTTACTCTATGTGGTTGCCAACGAGGATCCGAGTTTGCTGTCAAGGGCAGCTAGCTGCGGCGGTCAGACTGCCATCGGGTATTACGGTACTACTTTACGGGGCTGGGAAGGTTGACCGACTGAGCGGAGTGCACACTTCGCCAGCGCTTCGATCTCGTCGTCTGCTGTCCCAATCGCATCAGGCCTTTGGCACGATTGTTCCCCGTATTGTATCATATGTACGACGCTGGTGGTGCTTGTATATACAATGTCATAAAAGACCTTCCTAAACCGACAGGTCGAACTCGCCGAGTGCTCGGTCAGAAGATCAAACAGACGGGCGGCGGGCACACGGGCACGGCTGCCCCGCGTCCGGCTGGCCGGCTGGACTAGCATTGCCGTCTCGTCGCGGCGTAGTGGTGGTGACATGCCCGCGCATGTCAGACTTGTTCACCACACAGAAATGCTGAGCTGTGTGAGAGCCATTTTTTTTCCAGAAAAAAATTGGCCCCTGTTTTCAAGAGAAAAAGCCTTTCAACTCTCAGCAACAGATAGTCGACCGCGGCTAGGCCGGCGATTCCGGAGGCACCGGGCCATCAGACCTTCTGAGCATTCACCAATTATAGAGCTCTATTCCAAGGGTACGCACGGTGCCGGCACCGCGCGGTACGGAATGGGACCGTTTCGCCCGCTACAGGCGGAGCAAAATGTGGTCTTCCCGAGGGACGGTATGGGAAAATGTGCCCGTTTGTTTACCACCCATCCCATCCAGTCAACCAAATGACTTCCCGCCTTCCCGGGAATATGAGCATAAAAGGAAGGCAGCACGTGACTAGAAGACTACGACGACCTGATCGGTTGTTTTGCCGCGAATTATTTTTTTTGTGGTCCCTTTTCATCTCCCCCTCTTTTTATTATCTTTGCCATCCGACAATGTGCAGCATGAGCTTCATTTCAAGCACTCCAAGATATTTCAGAAAGAAGAAAAAAAACAAGGGAAAGCAAAGAAAAATGGTAACCTACGCAATAATTCTAACTATTTTTTGTACCTACTTTCAGCTTAACATCGATGCACCTTGTTTGCTGCCCTTCTCCTATTATTAGTATGCTTGCCATCCGACAATGTGCAGCATAACCTTCAACGTTGATCACTCCAAACATTCCCGAAAGAAGAAAACCTCGGAAACAAAAGGAAACCGGTGCACCAAGTCTACCTCCTTTCTGTGCCAACTTTCAGCTTGAGCGTTGTCTACTCCATTTGTTGTCTTTGCTCCTTCCTTCTCATTGCGTTCTATTCTTAAATCCTAGGTCGCATCTAGGCTCCATCCCCACGCCATCGGTGGGGGTCTGTCATGCCCCCCTCCCCTGTTCCTTCTAACTTCCTGGCGGTCTCTACGCTGGAGCTTGAAGCGTGCCACC
>JAYJME010002682.1:0-13281 GCA_036873775.1 Costaria costata | reverse complement strand
TACGTCGTCCGGTTTCGCTTGGTAACTTGGTGAGTGAAATATCGCACTTGCAGCAGTGGGAAAAGGGGAGCGGTGGCAAAGGTGGCAAACACGCGCGAGGTACTAACTGTATCGTCTCCTAAAACGAACAATTATTTAATATGCACGCTAAAATTCAAGACGTTCATTTATCTTATGTGTGCTTTAGGGTTTCGCGATATGCGCCGCCATGGACTTGTTTGCTACTCTTCGCCGCCAATTCTATAGAGCCGGAAGCGGTTTTTGGGGACAAAACTACATGGAAATACGAGCTGGGCCAGCCATAATAATGTTTGAACGTGGGATTGGCGATACCCCCATCAATTTTACGAACTACGAGTAGGACTTCATTTTTTGACACGGTGTAGTTCATGCACTAGTCGACGCATTGGGTGTCGGCCCTCTGGACATTTTTTTTTCGAGAGAGAAATATGACCGATCCAATATCCGAAAAAATACAAAAGCGACCAAAACTAGTAAAAAAAAAAGAAATAAAAGAAGGCCGACAGTCAATCCCTTTGAACGTACGATTCAAATGCGGTGTTCAAAATTAACTGTGAAATTCTCAAAATTGAGCGGGGCATCGCAGAAATGCCATCGTTTTCGTAATTACTTGGATTTATACAAGGATTCGAGTTTTGGTTATATCTCTTGATGAGTGGCGAATTGGGCAGCGAAACTTGCATCGATCTTCTGCTTGTCTCTTCAGCACTGTCTCCACCAAAACTCATCTCGATCGAAAACGACAATATTTATACGATTTTGGTGTCGAAAAGTTGATGTTTTTGAGTTTTCGCGGATATCTCGGCGAGATCGAGTCGAAAAAAAAAAAAGGGTAGAATTTTTAATATACCGGTTTTTTTTCACAAGCAGTGGCATGTCAGGGTTAGTGCTTCCAAATCTTGTAGCCCAATTCACAGTGGTTCACGAGATACGAAGTATGACTTTAGGAAGCTTTCTACGTTTTATGGCTGGCCCAGCTCGTAGACACAATAGAACCTACTGTAGACACCAAAACCTATATATTTCCATATTTTTGCTACCAATATTTGGTCCTATTTACTATGGTCCCCTGTAATAAACGAAACCAATCACTATCAAAAACAACAGAAGCAAGGCAGACCGCAAGCAGGTCTCGATACAGCCGCCGGCAGGGGTTTCGATAACTAGTGGGAAACACACGAGGCGGAGAAACAATAGAAACAAAACGTCCCGATAGCAAACCCCAGGTGAAGGAGGGGAAGGGAGTGATGCCTCTTTCATACCTCGTCGACAGCGTTGGTAGTATCGCTGTCTTGCTCCCCAGAGGGGCTGCGACAGACACGAACAAACAGTCAAACACACAAATAAATACATATATAAAGAAGAGCTCTAAGGAACGCCACCAGGAATATCTCCACCCAACAACAAACAACAAGACGTCTGTCCACACTATAGGAATAAGAACGAAACAGAAGGAAAGAAAAAAAGAAAATGAAACCAACCCAGCCCAAAGCACAGCAAAAGCACTATCGAGGAAGAGAGGTACGACAAAAATAGCCAGGTTCTACCTATTAATACTAGTCGGCCTGATACCTTGCTACCCTGTCTAACGTCTCCTTTCTGCTCTCTTTAACCGCGGTTCCCCTACTACTGTTTCCCTCCCCCTCTCCAATGCCTTGGACGCCACCCATGACGGATGCGTGGCGCTGCCTACTCTTCTCCGCCTCATCATTGTGTCATATGACCATGAAACGCTCGGCTGCTTTGAGGACCTCACTATACCACTTGCCCGCCGTATTTGCAGCAAAAGACCACAGCGTGGTCTCAACTCCAAACACCAACGGGACGTGTACCGCGGACCCCGCGGTGGGTTCAAACACTCTGAGTTCGTCAACTAAGCATCCATGCCAATGTTTCGGTGATCTGCCTGGTTTCGGCCTCTCCCCGTCAGTTATCGTCGCGAACATCACCCGACTGGGTAATTGCCCCTTGTTTTGCCGAGCCACGCCCCCCGCAAAAAAGAGCCGCCGTTTACGGATGATCACTTCGATGCTATCGCATCGCGTCTTCTTGAGGGCATTCGCGTACGAGAAGGTGTTGCGTTCGGTATGTTGCCGGCGCTGGAAGCCAATGACTCGGACAAGGACTTCGCGATGCCCCGATCGGAGCCTGGCGAAGTGTTCCTCTTTAAGGGTCCACGTCGCACGCCCGTACAGCAGTGCCTCAAGGACCTCGGCCTTCAGCATGCGGATTTTCAGACTAAGCGGGCCGATCGTCATATCGTACAACTCCCGGCCGAACCGTTTGGGGCATGCCCGCATGAAACGGACCCATCGTTCGATTTCGAGAGCCGCATTCGTGGATAACGCCGCCTAGTTATAAGACCTGGGCAGTCTGTCTATACCTCTGGCCTACTGCTTCGATAACGAGCGGTGGAAACAGGGATGTCATGTCCCGTGTTGGTCGAAACAGCATCGTCCCATCTTATTTTCCGATACGGAAAGTCTTGCTGCTTCGAAGACGGCCACAATGACTGTCATCAATTTAGCAAGTCCCTCCGCCACGATGCCTGCGTCGTCGGCATACAACATGCCCTACACGGCCCTTCGCACACATGTCAGCGGTTTCCGACCACCTATTCCGGTCGAGGTGAAATAAATCCCTCACGATGTCTCCGTCCTCGCTGAATCGTACCAGGGCGACTGCATTGCAGCAGCGAAGAACACGTTGAACAGCAGCGGCGATAACACACAACCTTGTCGCAGCCCCTGCGTGACATCAAACCATTCCGAGCGCACGCCGTCATCTGTACGCACGCGGGCCCGCATACCTTTGTGGAACTGGCGAAGGACTGCAAGTATCCTCGCCGGCACACCGAAGCATGTGAGTACCTTCCACAACAGCTCTCGGTCGACAGAGCCATACGCTTTCTGAGATCGAGGATACACATGTACTAAGGAGCTTTCCTCTGTCGTCCGAGCTCTTGCAATCGGCGCACAACCAACAGCATGTCGATTGTTGATCGTGCGGGACGGAAGCCGCACTGTTCCTCAGGGAGTATGCCCTTGGCCTCGCAGTAATTGCTAAGGCGGGACGCGACGATTTTCAGGAACACTTCGCCTGCATGGGCGACAAGCGAAATCCCTCTGTGGTTGTTGCAAGCAGTCCTATCCTTCATTTTGTGAAGGACCTTGATGATCGCACATTTCATCGTTGGGGGACTTCTCCCGTTATCCAAGCATTGACAGGGATGTGGGGAAAGCTCTGGATGGATTCGGGGTGGTCGAGTTTTAGCAACTCGGTCAGGAGGCCGTCTGGCCCGACGGCTTTCCGATTAGGCATGCCCTTACTCAATTCCAGCATCTCATCCATGCATGCTTCGTCGCCAAGCGATAGTTCAAGCGGTCGTGGTGGTACTAAGTCGGTGATGATCGTGGGATCGAGTTTCAGCGATTTAGGGAAGAGCTTATGGAAGATTCCCGCCCATCGTTCAAGAATGCGCACCTTATCCCGCCGCAGCGTGCCATCTTCGTCCCTAATGATTTGCTAGCTCCTCATTTTTGCTCCTTTCAACCCTACCGTGCTCTTCAAGTGCTTACAGAATTATCGTTGGTCGTTATTCGCTAGGAGTCTCTCAGTTTCGGCGAGGTACTACTTCAGAATACGCATTTGTTCCAGCGGCAACTCCTGCAGATTCTTACACGCGGTCCTCAGTATCTTACACGCGTTTTCATCCGGGCGATGGGCGCGCAAGAGTTCTCGCGCATCCTCCCTCGCTGTCCATGCCATCCTGAAAGCGACCGAGGTTTCGGCAGGCTCACACCACTCACGCCTGCGTTGGCGGCGTGGTGGGGGTGGTACCTGAGGATAGTTGTGATGAACAGGGCAACCAAGCCAGACGTGCTACGGGGCTGATTGGGTTAGTTCAGAGTGGAAACGACCCTAGCGACTACCCGCTGTTGACACTTTCCGTCGGACATAAACAACTGCTGGTCGAGCTGTCGGCCTTTTGGGGTATTTCGCAATCGTCTGTATGACGCAAAAGAGCCGTTCACTATTTTCATTGCGAGTATCACGCCCGTATACTCCAATCACTTCACGAATATCACCATCGCTCCCTTCCACCCTCCGCCCAGTTCGCGTGTCAGCATCCAACAGCACGAACAAACGTTCTTTCGTTGGGATCTGTTCAACAAAGTCCACAAGCCTTTGCCAACAAATTCGTTTCAGCTCGACGTCCTTGGTACAATGAGTTGGATTATACGCCACGACGAAACTGGCTGCCTCGCAATTACCGGCCAACTCAAAGCGCATAGACACGAGCCATGCGTTAATGAGTTGATGAGTGTACACAGATTTACGGAGTATCGCGTCCTTGACCGCCAGCCCAGTCCCATGCAACCCTTGCCTAGCAACTGACTTTTCCTGACCTGAACAAAATATTCCATAGCCTGCCGCACCGATCTACGTAGTGCCAGGTCTCTGAGTTTCCTTCAGGCCAATGAAGTCAGAGCCAAGTTGTTGGCCCGTCGCCAGCACACGCCCGTCATGTCTCTACCTATCCTTCCCCTATACGGCCAGTGTGCGCCCGTTGTAGGTCGCCACCACCACAAGTATCTCCTTCCGTCTCGTACGATCCTCGCGTGCTGATTTCTGAGCCAGCCGACGTAACGCCCGTCCCCTCCTCCGTTTTTGTGTATATTTTTCTTTTTTTTCTCTCTAGTGCGAATGTTGCTCTCTGTTTCATAACCCGGTACGCGCCTTCGTTTCCGTTGGCTTGGTGCAGCCGTCCCAGTCAACGCCGACATGCTTCCCGTTCTTCCTGGGCCGTGCATGCGTACCCACGCGGTGGCCGCCTCTCCATTCCCCCGGCCGCACACGTAGCGCTCTCTGCTGTGGTGATACCCCCGATCTACTCTTGGAATAAACTCGTGGGCGTCGGGATTTAACCAAAAATGCATCACCACCCCTCACGCGGTCCTTGAAGTGAGGAGGTTACCAGCCGAGGTTCCCTCTCTCCGAGCCCGAGGCTCAAGGCCCCTGTGGCTGCCACTATAGACCTTTGCAAGTTCTGGCGGACTTCCTCGGCCCACCGCAAGGTCGGGGCGGCCCGAAGCAGAGGGTACAGTTTAGCACGTGGAAGTATTGTAAAAACAAACAACTCGTGTGAGGTACGGTAAGAGGTAAAATGTACCTGTATTGCTGTCTCATAGATTACCACAAGCAGAGAATGGTTGACACAAGGTCGAGTCCCAATCAATTCAAGCAATCGTTTTTACCTTGTGATTATAGAGGCTTTTAAATATTTTCCGTGATGAGGGAAACAATACCAGAATGTTTTACGGTACTACTGTAGAGGCACCTATCATATTTAATGTATTTTTCTATTAATAGAGGACATCAGTGAATGGGTCGACTATCCATCAATTTGATCAAATGTCGACATTTTACTCTGATACAAGGTCCCCCTTCGGGGGGTTGTTGACTTGGAATCCCGGGGGTGTCGCAAGTTGAAAAGAGTGTACAAAGACATGCTACCTACGATATACCTGGAATATATATGACCCTACCCGAGGTTTGCTGGTGTTGTACCGCTGCTGCTGCTGCTGCTGTGCAGCTGCTGCGCTGCGCCGGTGTTTCAGAAATGCAGAGGAAGTGTGGGTTGTAATCGTCCAGCTTGTCTTCTGAATAGCACGCACACACGCAGAAACACAGACGCAAAGTTCGTAGCTTTCCCAAAAATAACTCGAAGTGCGGGTGCTGTTGTACCATGGCAGCCACAATGTCAAAAGGTTTTACGGAATGATTCAGTAGATCCGGCAGGAAATACGGAGATCGACCGACAGTGCAACGTACTTACCAGAGGATATGATATGAACACGATCTGCGTAGATACCAAAGAAAGTGCCGAAACTAAAATACGCAGTTTGGTTTTTCAAGGTTCAACTGCACACAGCACAGAGAGAGCTGCACAGAGGGATGCAGCATGGTGACACGAACTACTGCTGCACGACGCTTGATGTGTGCCTCGTTCAAGTCAGTGAAGTCCTTGTTATCTAGAGCGTGTTGTGTGCTGTGTGCTGTACGCTCTCTTCATGCGGTGGGGCAAAAACAAATCATCATGCTTCATGCCGATGAAAAAACAGTCGATCGGGTTTTTCATGGCACCGACGAGGCGGTGTCAAGTCGGAATGCCACCCCGTGGTTACTTGCCATTTTTTGCAACTTTAAACCCCAGAGCACGCGCCACGGACCTCGACCGAAGCCCAAACTTGAGCCGTGTGTACACGCGGGCCCCCTGCGTGCACCGTCACCGAGAGCACGAGAAAAGACCAGCTGGCGGAAGAGAAACAAATGCCGAAGCCCACCCACAGTCGATTTTGTACATAGACATATACCTGGTATACGAATTGGGTTTTCCTCATGTGTTTGCTTGAATGTTCTGAGGGAGGCATGAACAAAACTCAGGACAAATAAACGTAGGTAATGTATTCTACCCGATACGGGCCAGGAAGCTTTCCGATGAAAAAACACACGTACATACAATATGCATTGTACGATAAATGGACGTTGGCGGGTAGGCCGACTGGACTATGAATGGCAGGCGCCGGGTGACGACATACACATGGATTTGGTTGCTGGTTGGTCTTGTTTGTTATGTTGTTTCTTTTGTCGTTTACTTGTGTGATTGTTTGTTTGTCTGTTTGTTGGGTTGTTGGTTTCGCCTCATCGGTAACCTACAACAACAAAGCCCCCCCCTCTGCTCGCAGATGATCGTACCGTGGTGCGCCTTCCCAATCGTTCGTGGCTTTCTCTCTGTTCGAGATGGGGGGCCAGATTCGGTATACCGCGTCTCGTTATTTCCTTCTGCCCGACGCCCTATCATCGGCCCGAGGCTTCTTTCTGGTCGTGATGGATTATCAACCAGATGGATGATTCATTGAAATACACGATTGATATGGTAGACCGCGCGTCTCACGCCTCTCTGCTCGAAATGGATGATTAATTGATAAGATAAGCTGCTGCTCGCCCTTTCCTCTGCCCGAGACCTGGCCTCCGCTCGAGGACCCCTCTCTGCTCGAGATTTACCGCTAATTTGATGGATATACCGCGGACTGTTCTTCTGCCCGAGGTTCCTCCGCTCGAGGTGATAACCACGCCTCTCTGCTCGAGATGGATGACGCATTGATAGATACACTTGCTCGCCCTTTCCTCTGCCAGAGACGTTGCCTCCAATCGAAGACCCCGCTTTGCTCGAGATTGAACGCATATTTGATGGATATACCGCAGCATGTTGTTCCTCTGCCCGAGGTTCGTTCCTCCGCTCGAGGTGTTAACTTTCTCTCTGCTCGAAAGGAGCGTTTGCATATGGCTTTATCGCAGCTCTCGCCGTTACCACTCCTCTGCCTAGAATTTATGTATTTGTGGGTCAATTTATATAATTTTCCCCAGCTCGAGGATCCCTCTCTGGCTCGAGATTGACCGTTTATTCGATGGATATACCGCGGCCTGTTGTTCCTCTGCCCAAAGTTTGTTCCTCCGCTCGAGGTGCTAATATATCGCTGTTCGAGAGGGGCGTTTGCATATTGCTATACCGAGGCTCATCCTTACCTCTGCCCGAGACTCCCCCTCCGCTTGAGGGGGTTGGCCGACTTGGTTTATATGCCACGGTTCGCTCTTCCAGCTTCCTCTCTACTCGAGATGGATGATTAATTGTTATATACTGCTGCTCGCCCCTTCCTCTGCCCGAGGCTTTCCCACTTCTCCAGGACTCCTCTCTGCTCAAGATGGACTGCTGATTTGATGGATATACCACGGCCTGTTGTGCCTCTGCCCGAGGTTCGCCCCTCCGCTCGAGGTGTTAATTTCCTTTCTGCTCGAGAGGGATATTTGCATACTGCTATATCGCGGCTAGCCCTTACCTCTGCCCGAGACTCTCCCCTCCGCTTGAGGGGCGTGGCTCACTTGGTTGGTATAACACAGCTCATTTTCCCTGCTTCCTCTCTGCTCGAGATGGGTGACTAACTTACTATAGTATTATTCTGCGCCTTCGCTGATCATTCAATCTAGTATTGGATTAGACGAGGCCTCCTTCCCCAGCCGATTGGCCTACGCATACTTCGTTGTTATCTTGTACTTTTCATTTCCTACTAGACTGGGGTCGGTGGTCTCACCCAAACTTTATTTACATCTAGTGCACCGTGGCGTGCACGCGGCGAAGGCCCGGCGGTAGCGGTAAGTCGACGACTGTCGCGTATTCACCTATTATCGCGTCTGCTTAGAGGTACCGCCGCTCGTTTGATCAAGACCTCGTGCAAGGGCACTAGCGGTCGCCCAAAACTAAGCAACAATGCCTCTTGTTCCATGACCCAACCCCCGACCTTCATAATCTCACTGGCCACTGCAATCGCCCGCGATTGCTACGCGAATCCCCTACTCGAAAGGAGTATAGCATGTATTCACCGTAAAACGGCAAGTGATGCCAATGCTCTGAGAACCCGTAAATATATTCCTCCGACGATTTGTTCGCTATCATCGAGACTGTAGTCATTCTGTGTTGTAGTCACCGCGGCTATGACACCGCCTTGTCAGCAACTAACGATACAGCGGCTGCACTCTTTACACAGCAGCATCCGGCCGCCATAGTGGTATAATTACCGCACTCTGACACAGAGTTGTCGGCGCTTTCAGTGTGGCAAGTGATGGTATGACACAGCCGCGTTACCCACACAAGAAAATCGACATAGGTTCACTGCGTTTGAGTGTGATGAGGGCTAACAAAGGACGCGTGCCACGGTAGAGGTAGCATATTTTGGTGAAACTATTTTCAGAACGACAGAGCTCCTTATCGCCGGGATTATATTCTTGTTTTGCGAAAGAACTGGTTGTGCACCCAGGCCACGGGATGTTCATCGAGTTGAACTCACAATATTTCTCAAAGTTGTGTTTTCGATGGGCCGATTTTACGGATGTGGGTGATACTCTGCCGGGTGGCGGCTGGCCCCGCGGTCGAATGAGATCCCGCACCTCTGAACGCTTGAATTTGCGGCATATTTATGTTGTTTAATGAATTTAATGAATTTTAGATGCTGTCTTATCTATTGTAGTTTATCTTATTTTAGTCATCGTGATAATATTTGCGTTGTATTTATGTTGGAGGCTTATTATTATTAGTGTGGTTTTATTGAGGGGTATATACCACTGGCGGCGGCTTGGTCCCCCGATCACCGGCTGCAAACGCTGTGAAGCCAGGCACCTTACACCAGCCGCTGCGATCACCCGCAAACGACGCCGCGTGCTAAGCTCGATCACCTCCGACGCCATTGCTTCCCACCCCATTTCCCCATTTCCACGCTGCGTGCATGGGGAGTCTTGACGTGGCAGATGTAGCCGCTACTGCTAGGGTCGTCAATGACGCTTATTCCGCCGCAATAACTTGTATCAATTTTTCGAAATAACCAGGCCAAAAAAAAAACAATCCAAAAATATATCCCTGGAAATTGCCTGTTCCGTAATATCTTGATCGAACACTACATAAACGCGTAACTTTGTACCGCGATTCCTCGGGCTAGGGGGGAGTTTGCTGTTGATACTCGGTCGCCATGATTGTATGGTCGCCGTCATTGTACTGATCAACATATTTCAATATCTAAAATTGAAAGAGAAATTGCCCATAAAGTCCTTAGTTGTACCTTTTATCACGCGGTCAGAGTTGTCTCTTTCAGTTCAAGAAAATTAAAACCCATCAGTGAAGCGATTTCTGCCACTGCGGTCGACTATTTACAAGTATCCGCGCTCGAAGCATCTCGAACGTTTGGCTGTGAAGATTCCTCCTCAACACGTGATGAGGTACTCATTCATTACGCCAGAATCGTATACTCATAAACATGAGTATTGAATCCACGTCCCGAGGCCTGTTGGACGTTTTTAGTAAAGTCTGCAAGTATCCTGCGCCCCATCGCTACCGCGAGGAGTAACAGCGAGAATACCCAGGTGCACTATTGCCCGCGGCTCCGTACCGCTGTGAGTATCGTCGCCCTGTCGCGACATGTGATATTCTGCGCCTCGTCGCTACCGCGAGGAATAACAGCAACAAACCTCAGGTGGACTATTGCCCGCGGCACCCTACCGCTGTGAGTATCGTCGCCCGGCCGCGATATCTGATATTCTGCGCCCCATTGCTACCGCAAGGAGTAACAGCGAGAATACCCAGGTGCGCTATTGCCCGCGGCACCGTACCGCTGTTAGTATCGTCGCCCTGCCGCGACATGTGATATTCTGCGCCCCATCGCTACCGCGAGGAGTATCAACAAGAAAACCCAGGTGCATTACTGCCTGCGGCTCCGTACCGCTGTGAGCATCGTCGACCTGTCGCGAAATGTGATATTATGCACCCCATTGTGACCGCAAGGAGTAATAGCAAGAATACCCAGATGCACCATTGCTAGCGGCATCGTACCGCTGTAACTGTCGTTGCCTTGCAGCGACATGTGAGCGATATTTTTCAATGTTGCAGCTCACGGTTCACTCATCAGTGATGCGATTTCTGCCACTAAGGTCGATTATCTACAAGTATCCGCGCTCGAGACATCTCCAATCTTTTTTACTCTGAAATTCCCGGGGTTATTTACGGTGCGGTTTTTTCTATCGGTTCGGTGCGGTTCGGTCAACTGCACGGAACCGCACCGTAGGCTTTTTACACTCTTGAAAACCGCACCGCACCGCACCGTAGGTTTTGCGATATCGGAAAACCGCACCGAACTGCACCGAAGGAAAAAAATATATAACCGAACCGCACCGTAGGGTTCATTCACGACATCTGAAAACCGCACCGAACCGCACCGTAGGAAATATCACAGAACCGAACCGCACCGTAGGATTTCCAATATCTGAAAACCGCACCGAACCGCACCGTAAGATTTCCGATTTCTTAAAACCGCACCGAACCGCACTGTAAGAATGTAATCGAAACCGCACCGCACCGTGTACATCAAGATACGGTGCCAAAAACCGTTAGATCGGCTATTTAACGGTGCGGTTAACTTGAAACCGTACACAAACCGCGGTTCCGTCGACCGCGGTACGGTGGTACAGGGTCACGGTTTCGCACGGTTCATGACGGTTTTTGCTCGGTTTCGTGTCAAAAGTGCTCCCGCTAGCTTGGTTGATCTTATCGTATTTCATATTTTGATTGTTATTATATTGTTGAAAGGCAAAAAAAGTTAAATTATATACCAGGGTACGTATTTACTGTACTCGGGAGTATATTCAGGAAATATAAGCCAAATGCCGTCCCCAAGAATGCACTCGGGAGCGTACCCCAGCGTCGGCAGGAGAGGGACGCGGTATCTCTGCGGGCGGGGGGCAACGCCGGCGATCGCTCCCTGAAGGCTCGTCTGGAGAAGGAGGTGTAGAAATACGACGACGTGCCCGCCATCTGACCCGGTTGAGAAGACTTTCAGTTACTGGCACGGTGCGGGCGGTCCGAGTCATGATGCTCACGGCAACGTCGTGGTGCCAGCTCAATTATCTATCTTGTCCGCCCTCGTTCGAGTGTGCCTTAGGGTCGACACAGAATATCAGGGTTCAGTCGGAGAGAATTGTTTTGCAGCTGGCTCTCACGCACAATAACATCCTTCGGCAGAGATTGGGCCCCGAGCGCCTTGAAACAATCAGCCTGGAAAACATGTAGTATCTGTTGTTTACGACGTTGTTTTAGCTGAAAACGCATCCCAGTCACGAGGTCAAGGAACTGGACGTCCGTCTGGGAAAACCAGGCTACTCAGGCCACGGGTTTGTACGGTTTATTCATGCGGTGCCCGTCTAGAAAAAGCGCTTTCGTTAGTGCCCTGAGAAAAAGCATGAGAACCGTACGGAACTGCGGTTTTGTACGTATTGTTCATACGGTGCACCGTGGGTAAAAAGCGGCGTTGTACGGTTTTACCTACGGGGAGAGTGGAACCGCACCGTAGAAAAAACCGTGCAACGGGGAACCTCGCCGAACCGCACCGTGGGATGTACGATATCTGAAAACCGCACCGAACCGCACCGTAGGATTCCTGATTTCTGAAAACCGCACCGATCCGCACCATAGGATATATCACAGCACCGAACCGCACCGTAGGATTTCCTATTTTTCAAAACCGCACCGATCCGCACCGTAGGATTTCCTATTTTTCAAAACCGCACCGAACCGCACCGTAGGATGCATCACAGCACCGAACCGCACCGTAAGATTTACAATATCGGTTAACCACACCGAACAGCACCGTAAGATTTCCTATTTTTTAAAACCGCACCGAACCGGACCGTAGGATTTTCGATCTCTGAACACCGCACCGTGTACGGAAAGATAACCGTAAAGAACCCTGGAAATTCCCTCTCAACTCGTGCTGAGACACCCATTCATGACGCCATCATCATTACGCGTAAATAGCAATGTTGTACAAGGGCTCCGCATGGGGGCCGGCAGCCGCCGGCTCCCATGCTTCCGGCAGGGCAGGGCACGAGGTCGACAGGTTGTTGAATTTTTACGATAATACGCAGGAGGAAAATAAAGTAACGCCAAGGGACTAATAAAAATATTACGAAGTAGCTTGTAGTGCACCTCCTGTAAACATAATATTCAAAACGACGCATATTGACTGAGTAACATGTCGGACATTGTCTGTTTGCTAAAAAAAAGAAAAGAAACAAGAGTTCAGCTCGTTTGAGAAAGGAAAGAAAACACAGAAAATGTGTACATGCATGTGATGCGCTTTGTCCTTGGGAGCAAAAAAAGCCGAGTTGTCTCTCGTTCGTGCGGCAACGAAGAACGCTGGGGAGGGGGATATTTTGAAACGGTTAAAGGTACGTACTCGTTATACTCTGCTACGTAGTAGTACTTGCACGCAAGATTCAATCTACTACTTACTATCATCCTACACCCGTGCTGGCCCACGTGTATTTGTTTTCGTTTCATTCGTTTCATTGCACTTATTATGTTCACCCTTCTTTTTTCTCTCCTTCCTACGTAGCCGTAACTCAGATCCGGGGTCACAAAGCAGGCTCTTCTCCCTCCTCCACAGTAGTACGGTTCTTGCCATGCATTTTTATCACGAGAAGACTTGACCCCTTTCTTCCCTCGTCGACTCGCGTCGAATTGTGCCAACCCACGTGGGTATATGCGCTCTCGACATTAGTACTGCTGTTCCGTGTCATTTGGGAATAAAAATCTCCATACGGAGAATCGAACCCCTGACATCAACTCTTCTAGCAGTCTTCGTGGTTGAATGCTAGCCC
>JAYJME010002681.1:0-13285 GCA_036873775.1 Costaria costata | reverse complement strand
TATCCTACGCAGCTTGAGCAGTTGAGCTTCGACAAAATCCTCGATCTCACAGCTGACATATTTTTTCAGTTTACAGTTATCGTATCTCTTCTACATGTTTGCACAATTACCCCAGCCGACACACCCTGTTATTATTACCTGCTTGTCGCTAGAAACTGCACTTATTTCTAGCGGAGTAGAGTTATCACCCCTTGCTGACGTTTGGTTGGGTACTTTGACTTCGGCATCTGACACGATTGAACTCCGAACACCACACTCCGAAACAATAGTAGTTATTCAACCATATCTGAACGTTGACGACCGTCTGTTTCAGCAAACGCAGCACTTCTCCCTCACACCACATTCTATAGGATGGCAGTGCACGGTTTCGCGGCCCTCATGTATATAACTGGTGATATATCATATATATAGGAAATATGTCATCCATGACCCCATTTCGTTTTGACAAAGGCTTGCTTGTGTATGTATCACCTATTCATATACATGTCATCCACGACCCCGTGTCGTTGACGAAGGCCTGTTTTTGTATGTAGCGCTTATTCTTCGCGGTTCTTCGTTTCGTGCAGCATCGATTGACTGCTCCTCGAGTCACACAGATAAGAGTTCAATTGGAGCGACAGAGAAACTCCCGGAAAACGAATACGCTAAATGTTTCCGCATAGCTCTTGGAGCCACCTTGACGGACGCGGAGACCACAAAAAAACAAAACAAAAACGGTTGCCCAAACCCAAGAAAGAGCCCATTACGAATTGTTGACCAGATATACTCATGGTACGAAAGTCGAACAACAGGAGGGATCGTTGAAGCCTACGCCCGTGCGTAAGAGGTACAGTTATTAGGATCCAGGCTCTACTTTGGAGAAAGTAGGGTCGGGGAAAAATATAGATACGAAACGGACCTGGCCTAATTTTTCCTCCAGAAATAAAACATACCGTTTTTTTAACGTATCATGTCCCCGACCTGGCAGTACAATGAGTTCTTACGTTCCAGGTATATGACACCTACCAGGTATAGTGCTAGCGACAATATTGCGCGGTGCATTGCCTGCATGTATATGGCGTGAATTCATGGCCTCCGTCGGCCTCAATGCTACTTGATACAATTTTTTCAGACTGTAAGTTTACGTTGTTATCGTAAGCAGTTTGACAACGTAGGCGAGTTAATCAGGTGCTCACTATGTTGTTCGATCAACACCGACATACATAGAATCGCGTCCTGCATCTTCAGCCATGACCTGCCCCCAACCGTGAAAGAGCTCCCAATGCAGAAACGGGTTTTACCTGATTTACCACCTAAACAAACGATTTCCGGATCGCAATATTACAAACAGTTGGGATGACGGCTGGAGATGATACGTTCATGATGACCCGAGCTGATTAGATGATATCACCCAAATTGGGTAGGTCGCGAATGTCGCGGGAAATACCTACTCCAAGTGCACCATATCTATTTACCACCATGAACAGCCTAAGGGGGCGGCATCGCTAAAATCCTTTGTTGTGACCTGTATGGCCTGCGCAGGCGGCGGAGATGTGTCCGGTCCAACCACAGCCGGCCAAAAGGGTCATGCGTTTCAGTAGGAAGACAGAGTTAATTTATTTGTAAGTTTATCTCAACGAACCGGTTCCACGGCGGTGTCTAACGTGTGCCCATAAACGGCTTCCGCTGACTTTCACCCAACACAAATCGGAATAGCCGCGCTACTGCAGCTGCATCTATTTTGAGCCCACATATTTCTCCCTTAACGATGCGGCTCCTTAACCGGTACGTACCCATAACACCTTGAGACCTAAACCCTGCTTTTCTTCGGTACACATAAAAAGTAGGCCGTAGGATTGTCTGTGTCAGGGTGCTTACCTTAGGATTTGTTCTGAAATTCGGTTCTTCGGCAAGGTGCACAGTATGTCGAACTCCCCTCGATAGGAGCCTCGGATGGGCTTTGTGAGTCGAAACCGCCAAACTCTTAAGTTCTGGCGTGGTGTAGACTACAGATACATGAAGGGACGCGTGCTACGATAGAGAGGTTGCACTTTCTGGCTTTTTTGTTTCTGAATAGCGGGGCTCCTTAACTCAAACTCGTCCGAACGTCAATCTTGTTTAGCTACACTGTCTGAATATGTTTAGATGCTTAATCCATGGGTTTGCTAATCGGGCTGCCCTTCCAGTTTACTCAAAAACAGTTTTCGGGTATGAGATGGAGCTCCTCAAGTGAAGCGCCTCAGAAACAAAAGCATGGAACAACACCTCTATCGTAGCATGGGTCGACATCTAGAAGAAACCGACTCGGATGGAGACCTCGAGAGTAATCAAACTTGCGTTCAACTAGGGCGGCAACGATAATTAGCCGAACATAGTTGTGACCTAAGAGGATTCTCTCCTGAGAAAAATTGATTTAGATTGTTTTCGTTATTTACGCTGGCCATGGGACTTGTTCACCGGTGCAAGAGTACAATCTTCGTCAAAGCCCGTTCTGGGGGGGGGAGACATTCAGCTTCCCAAATGAAGATCCTCAGATAATTTTGAGGTGCACCACTATCGTAGCATGTGCCATCGGTATATCTACAGAGCAGACGGCATGGAGGTACATATATACATACTACATGGAAGAACCCTACGAGTAGAGAACAAAAGACACTATAAAGCCCAAGTATTAGAGCTGTGCGCCCGACAAAATACCTGACTCAGAATAATGTAACCCACTTTTCCCTCTTCTTGTTCACCTGGGAAAATGATGATGGCCGACAATAGAGCTCATCAAGTAAAACATCCGTTGGTTAGAACGGAAATCCTTTGGGGCTGTGGGGCGGCACGACTTAATTCACTCACTATATATTAGTCGGACTAATTGTTACACCCATGCTGCGATAGAGGTCCACCATTTATGTTCTGAGGCTCTTCAAGATAGAAGCTCCATAAGACACCTTAAAACTGTTTACGAGGAAAATAGAAGGGCAGCCCGGTGAGCAAAACCATGGACTGGCCATTTAAACAATTCATGTTGCTGAACGAGAACGGCGTTTGGATGATCTTGGGTTAAGAGCCCCGATATTCATAAACAAAAACTGTAAAAAACTTAACCTCTATCGTAGCACGCGTCGTTAGTCGTTTCCAGGACGTGCCGACTATCCGACTGATTGGACTTCCATACGTGAAGGGGGTGAATTGTTGAAAAGTAGACATTATTTTACAAGTATTAGTCGGCCGCGGACGGCTGATTTGGCTCGATTCGAGCGCCTGACTTCAGTCGGCAAGTCAGTTTGTTGGCCAAAGGCGCCTACGGATTCGTTGATAGTCGTCCAGTCCGGACGAGTCAGAGACCTACAAATTATCCCCGAAGAACTTGGTAAACCGTAACTAAAAACGGCAATCTCGAAAATGATGCATGAATCAATAATCAACGGTGAATGAACCATGAATGAGTTTGGTTTGCACCATGGGATGGAATATTGCGGCATTGAGGGCATGTTTAACGCCGCGATGCAAACCAGATATTGTACTTGAGTTACACATGGCAATGTTGGGGCTTGGGGTGTTAAAGCCACACAACTGCCCCACCTACCCCTACCCGTGCTTACGAGGTATAACCTACTGTGGGGCATGCATCAGTCCTGTCTCCGATTCGAGAGGCAGGGCTGCTGTGCGACACCCTGGTTGACGCTGGGATCACCCTGCTGCGTCAAAAGCAAAAACACGCTGAGACTCACAACCCCGTGCCCGTTTGGCCCTGCCTTTGCCGCGCTGTGTGATGCACGCCAGTGGTGTCCCCGATTGTGATGGGAGAGCTGCTGTGCGACACCCTGACGGACGCCGAAGACGCTGGCAGCTTGTCCTTTGTTCTGCCCGGGGACGAATCGATCACTGCAGAGAAATCGACATACACTGTCACCGACGGGGGGGCATTCACCGACGGCATCGGTCGCAAGGTACGTGATGTACATATGGACTACTAAAGGCCCATTGAGACACGACATTGACACGCGCTGCACGTCATCGATTGGTTGTGATCATCTGTAATTATCACTTCGTCTTTCGAACTTATACAGGGTTCCGCATGGAAAGGCGCGTCCGGCCTCAATGCTGACTGATCCGCTGATGTTTGAGATATTCGCGAATCCCACGGCACGGTGTGACCATCTCGAAAATCACCCGACGTGTGGCGTTTAGTTACCACCAATGACAAAGCAGTTGGAGGAGAAGTGCTTTAACAAATTCAGAAAGCACCAGTCTAAACTTTGTCTTGCACATGATACCGTAGTGACTCAGAAAGGCGAAGTTTGGTAGGAGGAGGGTTGAGTGTGACGGACTGCTGACGCCTCTGTGCGTTCGACGAAGCTGTGGGGCCCAATCACCGAACACCCTAATCCGACTAGTGCAGTCACCGAACCTTGAAACATACAGTAGAGGTAGCGATTGCCGGCGACTGTATGGTTTTGTTTTGATTTTTCTCGTCGATTTGCTTTGACCTGTCTATATGTGTCGTATGCGAATCGTATCCGTTGAGTTAAGGCAACCTCACATTTACCAAAAACGCTCTAAGTCGAAGACGCTAGCGATAGCGTATCGTACACTCAACGCGGGGTGAGTATACCTATAAATGATCTGGGTACACAAGCCTATGAGTCATACTTCTACTTGCTTTTGCCCTTGCTGAACCTCGAAATATTGCGACGAGTAACAAGGAACAAAGCTAGCATACTCACGGGTAAAGAGGCCCAGAACCGGCAGATATCAGGAAGGTTTTCACGGTCTGCGCTGAGACGGGGGGGACCAGGCGAAATGTGAATCGAACGGTCACTTGTACTAACCAACCTTCTTGCCAGCGCCGCAAGATGGGTGCATACATGGGCCTATGTTACCTTGTACCCCCGTACAAGGAGGCGTAATCAGTGCCATGGTAAGCTTAGGGTGGTACAATTTGGCTCAACAGTGTGTTCTACACTGACGGGTCTCCCGGACGTTACAACAACAACTACGTTTTTCATTTTACGTGTTTCGACGTTCGTGTTTCGTCTGGTGGCGCGCGTAGTTTGTTCGGTCGACATATGGCGTCATGTGGCGGCATATATGGCTCCTCATTTTATTACTCTGGTAGGTTTGGGATACCCTCTCCACCAAAAACGTTATTATGCGCGATTCATTGCTGTATGGACGACCAAGTCGAAACGCCCGAACCTAGTTGAGCATGGTTCCAAACGTGGCATGCAAACACTAATATTTTAATGCCGCTGGGTCGATATATGGGGGACCCCGTAGAATATAGGGCTATTTGTTGTCAGGAAGGTGGTGGTGGTGGTGGGACAAAAGTTTAAACCCCGTATTCCCAAGTCGTTGTTTTTTATCCTCTAGACCCTCCGTAGATTGGTTTTGCGAGCGGGTATGCAGTACAGTGTCGGCCCCAACGGAATAGAGCAAAATTATTTATAGTTAGGCTTGAAATTTCACATGTTCTATATAAATTAAAAGAGTGTTTACCCTAGGAGTTGGTGGATCTACGGGAATACTCCAAGCAATCTACCCCCTTGCCGCTCCGCCGGAGTGAGGATGTCGACCCTAAGTAATTACTGTAGCACAAGCTAGTTGTACCCAGAGAGGGGTCTATGCGCATGACGTCGACCATGAAGCATTGTCGCATGATCTTGACATACAGGTTGTAATTCAGGGAGGATAATCATGGCAGAAATGTGGTGGGTGTGGGCGTAGACCCCACCTTGTTTACTTATGTATTAAACGTACCGTGGGCTGTATTCGGCGGACTCGAGACAGCATATTGCCCTTCGACACAGTATAGGAGGTCAGAAGAGGGTGTTGTTCGTCACGCGTTCTTGGCGTTTGGTGCGTGGTATTGTCCACAGCAGGTGAAAACATACTGAAAACGTGTGGTACTGTTGTGAGAGCCTTGTAAGCCAGCAGGCCCCGTTTTTTGTTCAAGACGGGCCGATTGGAAATCTCAAGAATATGCATGTCAGCGCGTCATCGGTGCGCGTATGAAAGCAATCCCATCTGCTCCACCGGTTTAGATGCCTGTCTACTGCGAGCCATGGCAAGTTGCAGCCCGCGTACCAGATGCGTTGCTTGTTGGCGTTCGCCAGATTGGAAACAGTCACCACTGGTGTGTTCTCCCCTTAACCCCGGCTCCTAAATATGTCCCACGCCTCTTTCTTCAATTAGGTCTGGACAGGAACCGTTACCAACCCCGCACAAGCCGTTGATGAGGCCGTTCCCAGGACGGTCAGCATGGTATGGGGAGACAAGTGCGAGACCGAGGTGTGTGCGAAATATATATGTTTGTGAAAACTTCCAGCTGTGACACATAATGACGCGAATCACGAGCAACACGCATATGAGGTGTAATTTGTTTTCGCTCGAATGTGGCTCTCACCGCGTATCAAACGCCTCACTGCAAACACACCAGTTGTGTAAGGTTTCGCTTCTGAACTATGAAGTGCCTCCTTCGTAGACGAGCGTATCGCCACTGGCGTTGATGTCAGGTCTTCATCAGATATACTTACGCCTATAGGAGGCACTAGACGTTTGACATATCGAAAACCGACGTCAGTGATGGTTTGCGGGATCTGTATGTACACGCGTATCGCCGAACAAGTTTGTCGAGAACAATCAAACCAGAGGCGTTGTGGTGTTCCCCCCATCGGCAAATGCCCATAAACACCTTAAGACTCGAACCCCAGTGGGTGTCTATTGGGCGTATTATTCTGCCGCGTTGAAAGCTACGTACTCCAAAATCAAGTCTAACGGACAGGGGGGTTACTGCTACGCTGCCTTTGGACGATGGTATTGAGTTATTTCTCAACTCTCCCCCACCACCCCTTCTTCCGTTTCTCTCGGGCCCTACCCCCGGCATGTTTTCCGTCTACAGTGTTAACGAACATTGTATCCTTTACCATTGATGCCCTACTCCCAAGGATTGAGTGCCGACCACAGCAGATATGTCTGCCGAACATAAGCCGCGTATGTTTGAAATCAGAAATGAGAAACGGAACTGATAACGCCACCACATGCTTATCACGATCTTTTACCCCCAAGCCCGCCCGGCCTCACACCTACCTTATGCACTTGCTTTATCGCGTTGCTCGTTTTTCTTGTAGACGTTTCTCCTGAAGGTTACGAAGAGGAGTGTTGACGGGACAACCAGCATACTCAAGTCGATTCCTTGCTATGGGTCGACTACGCACGTGTGCCTGGTCGAGGTGAGAACGGTGCCTGTTCGTCCGACAACTCGCGTCTCTTTTCCCGTTTTTTCGGCAGCTTGCCCTACGCCCAAATTGCATACGTGACGCTTTGAGTAGTGCACGTGGATGTATGTAACTTTAAGGGATTGTGCTACCGTGGGTTGGGGACCAATACCTATTTCCACTACCACGTTCAGGCTACTTGGGGGAGTGATTTGTTTCCATTCTCCGTGAAATAGTTGTGTTTTGTTTTTGTTTGCGCAGCACAGCAACCCATCCTGGAGTGTGGCTCATATCTAAAAACAAATGAAAACAGCATCAGAAAATAAAAGCTGCGAACGAAAACAGTAGGCTCGAAGTTACTCTTGAGGGCTGCTCTGATTGGCTTAAAACAACAACCCGAAGGTGCGGACATTCCCTGCCGTATCAGTGCTATGTTTTAAACTCCTTCCTCAAATATCGTGAGATGCGTGACGGGGCTTCTTGACCCCAACCCTAGTCGGAATTTTAATATTGTTTTTCAACCGTTTTCGATGTATTCCTGCGTAGTTGGATACGGGATTTCTAATCAACGATAGCACCTTATATATGTATACCGTAGAGGTGTTGCGTCGGGTATAGAGCTGATCAAGTGCGGCGACTCAGAATATACTGAGAAAGGTAGAACCAGTTGTATAGTTCAAACATTCGACTTTGGATGAGGCGACATTGTATTTTATCACCCCGAAGATATACTGATGCCCCTCATTTTATGAGCTTTATGTCTTCCCGACAAGGAGGGGGGTGTTTACGAGCGAATCACCCTTGTAACCCTTCTGTTCGTTATGATCTTGGTCTAGAAATACGAAAATATTTGTGAAACCGCACGACATTCGGTAGTTCTCTTGTCGACGATCCCCAGCATTCAGAAATGGGTTCGGTCATTAAGTACAGAGTAGAACACTCTATGCTTGTCCCGACGAACGGTTTGATGGCCTACGTAGGTGTACACTACGAAGAGGGGGTTTTCGTAGAACACTATCGGATAAAATTGAACTGCTGTATGGGGTGGCTCCGAAAACCAGAGGCCGGGTCGGTCAGGACACAGGGGGGTCAAGACCTGCTATCCCTACTTTAGCACGCACCATAGGCCCTGCGCCCTTTCGGAGAGCGTGTGCTGTTGTTGTTTGCCCCACGTTAGGCTGCTGGAAAGGGGGGGGGGGTGGTGCACTCGGGGTACCGTGACTACAGGGTGTGACGTTCTCCTGGGTGGCATAAATTTGCGTACGTGTGTACCCCTGAGCGGTTGACACTGCGTGCTCCGGAATTGCGCAGGTCGCGGTGGAGTTTGACGGGCCTGGCGAGGGAATATCTCCTACGACGGCCACCATCGCCGGCGGCGCCATCTCTGTGTGAGTTTTTTGTTCGAACAGTATTCCCATGGTAGCGGTGTTGCCTTACTTTATGATGTCCTAACATTAGGAACTGAGTTTCTCCAAAGAAACTTGTCTGCTTTTACGATAGCCCCCGCCCTCGAAACCAGCGATTTTCTTTAATAATGATCGTTTTATGGCTGTTCGTCACGAGGAAGGATGCTATAAAAAACAACATCTTCCAATAATTTCTTGTTTGCAAAGGACTACCGAACCGTGATGTCGGGGTGGCCAGGGGAACCGTTTTTTAGTAGATACGCCCGGGAGCTGGTTTGAAAACCGGCGATTTCGTTCAGGAAAAGTTGGGGGGGCTATTGAAGAACGACTCAAGTGTTTCCTTAACGAGACCAATATTTTGTTTTTGTTACGAGCTGGTTTCAGCGTGAAGTGAAACATTTTATGCTCCAACGTTTTTGCACGATTTTTATTTTTAGGTAAGAAAACGCAATTTAGCAAGGTTGTTCTTCTTGATAACATAACAGATTTAGACAACTTAGAACTAGTACTTTGTCATGTTTTATCTGTTCGTTTTGCGAGGTGGACTTTACAATTTTTATCTTAGCTGGCCGACTGAATAAACAACGAAAGATATCCAATTGTAGGGTTTTCATCTCGGTGTGTGCGAATAACATCCATTGCAAGTGTTGTTTCCCAACTCACAAACCCACGGTGCACAAATCAATTACCAGACTGGTAATGTTTCTTCATGATTTCGAATTTGCTCAATACATGGTTGCACTACTTCGACGGCCGTTTCTAAAGCATCTCCCCACGGCTTGGAAAACGTAAGAAGTGTCACAAACGTCTTTTTCCTGTCAATTCGATTGTGCCAATACATGTTGTGTCGAACGACTCGACGGATTGACCGAGATATGTGATAGATACAAAGTATATACTCTGGTAGGTTTTACCGTAGACATCGCAGACCCCTATGCAACTAGGCCTCCCCAAGCAATATGAACGATTCACATATATCGCAAATAACGGGTCGGATACCGAAACAGCCTTGTCATCGGTATATTTAGTATCGATGGATTCAGCGTATATTCGGGTTTTGAACACGAGATGGCGGAATGTTGCGTTTGTTTCGAGAACCCTAAAACATTTACACACCTGGGAAGCTCAGCCAGTATCGCATTATGGATTGAAAATTGTTATCATTCCGTGGGATTGGTCACTGAATGTGACAACTCTTTCTCCAACTCGACAAAACAACTAAGGCAAGATCTCGACATACTGATAGACCCAATCGTTTGATGATTCGTGCATTGGGCGCTCTTCAGAACGATGCGCAAAAAATACCAAGGGTTGACTTTCGTCGCAACTGTACCAAAACAATTACCGGCTGCCTCTGCACGTGGGCGGGAGTTATGTACCCGACGCTGTAGGTGGCTGGGCGACACACATATCTACTGCAATGGCTATTGTGTCACGAGTCCCCCCAGCATCTGTCGAAAGTGCGTCTTTCAACGCGGTTGCCAACACATAGCCGACTGAAGTCATAATTCGATCCCATTTTCAAACCTGGTCAACGGCATCGGAGCGTCTACAATATATGGTTCTGGCACGATCCTGTACTTAACACTGGCGATTGCCCTCGAGACATTCTTTGTTGCGGGATGAAGCCCGCACGGCCATCTCACACATCGATGACTTGATCAAAATGAATGATTTGAGCGATTTTAGGTCAACAAAGAGGTATGCGTATTCTACACGTGACGGGACTGCTGTCATTATCCCGCGTTGAAGCTACCACACCCTCGTGACTAGCGACCAATACGGTATACCACGAGCGATAATCCACGGCGCAAACACGAGCGTTAATTGCGGGTCAATCTACCCCACCACTCCGAAAGACCAATGGAAGCTGAAAAACTCGTCATTAGTGTTTAGGCCTGCTGCAAGCTCTATTACGGGGGACCATAGTTAATAGGACCAAATAATGCTAGCAAAAACAGGGAAAAATATAGGTTTTGGTGTCTACAGTAGGTTATATCGTGTCTACAGTAGGTCCTATTAACTATGGACCAAATATTGTTAGCAAAAATAAGGAAACATATCGGTTTTGGTGTCTACAGTAGGTCCTATGGTGACAACAGTAGGTCCTATTAACTATGGTCCCCCGTAATAGCAGCCATACATAGCTGTTGGTATTCACGGCGAGCACAGTCCAACAGTGGCATTCATCTCATTTGGTGTTACTGCATTGGGGTTGTTTGGGTACATTATAATTTATTTGTTCCTCACGTTACAGCGTTGACTCAACGCACGCGAACGTACTCCCCTCGTTTGCTGGCAGCGACGACGTCGAAGGAAACGGCACAGAAGCCAACCCCAGCGCGGACTCAAGTCCGTCTGACCGTCGACTCCAAGATGACGGAGACACTGTGGTACGTGTGTATATGACCGCCCTTTTTTCCTATGTTCGATATTCCGAGGGTGTTCTGGCGTAAATAATTTGTCGCTATGTTCTTGTATATCGGCCCTACTGCAGGGAGTGCACGCCTTCTAAATCACCGAGGCCATGCACATCGATATTCTCGTCGTGTCTCTGTTGCCCCACATTCAATACGTGAACGATTTACCTGTGTTGCCAACGGGTAGCTCGAAAATTCGCAACGTGTTCACAATCGACAAAGGCTCATCACATATTCCTGCCATTGCCACCTATACTAACGCCTTCGCATGTTGCACCTCTCCCAAACCGGCAGATCGATGTTATGGTGCTATACAGCAGCAAATCCTTGGATGTGTTTGGCGGCATCTCCGCCGATCAGATGGAGACGAACATCGTCGAGTCCATTGCGCGGACTAACCAAGCTCTCATCAACTCAGAGGTTGCGCTCTACCTCAATGCTGTTCATATCGGCGTGGTAAGATGCATAAAACATATGTTTTGAAATGTACTCCTTGCGTTTGTGAGATAGGAACTTTCTTCAAACACAACGTTTGATGTAAACTGTTTGGTTTAATTTCTGCAACGCTCGTCAACTTGTTGGAAACAAATCAAAATTACGCCTCGGTCGAACGGCCGCTGCCTGGGTCCACCCATCCCAAAACAACACCATCACCCACCTAAACGTTTGATTGTCGTTTGAGAGATCGACCACTCGCTTCGGTCGTGAATTAACCCTCCTTCATTACCAGGTATTGATACACGGTTTTGGGTGTGGTCCATGCTACCGAACCGGGGTACGCTTGCGCTCGTAAAGACCACCGCGCCGGGGTTCCGTCCGCAACTGAGAATCTACGCCATCAATGCAATTGCAAATGGAGTTGTTCGACAGTAAAAGTACGTTGTTGGTATGGTGCACGAACACGGTTTTCCGAGGTGAATAGGCATTTTGGTTCAGTGTACAACCCGTCGATTAGTGAGTCATTTCAAGACACAAGCGGCCCCCCTACCGTATGTATCTCTCGACAGGAAGAAATCGGCGTGCCGTAATCTCACCACGACTGGAGGGGTTGCAAGTTGGGCCTTGACACATAATGGCTGCCACCGCACGACTGAACCTGCTACATTGCATGTGCGAAGTGTCACTTGCTGAAATAATATTTTTAATGACATTGCCAATACAAGACGTACGAGTTGTCTACGAAATGTGAGCAAAATGGCGGGTGGGAATATCGTTGGGATGGGAGGCAGAGAACGTGGACTCACGTAGCTGAGAGAGTCAGTAAGACAAGGTATCACCGTACCAACATCCGCTTTGAAAACACTTGTGAATGGTTGCACTACGTCACGCTCCAGCGTTTACTATGCCGTGGGTATTAAATCATTTTAGCACCGCACTGCCTATGAACACACATCTAAGTCTTGATTCAGGAACGTTTTCTCCGATACGGGGGCGCAGTCGTAACGGGTATGCAATGAACGCTGAGATGGGCACCACCGACGTCTACGATGATCACCCGAGTAGAGTGCGAATAGACTATACTACTGGTGTATAGTTCGCTGTACGCGTTTCTTAGGATGCACCTACCCCGGCAAAATCGTGAACACCACGGCCAGTACCCGGGCGGTTTCAAGGCTCATCGTGGCCAACTTTCATCACAGGGCGGATTGGTCTTAATCGATTGCCTGAAACCTATTGGTTGATGAAAAACGTCAATCGCGTAAACCATTGCACCTGGATGAAAACGTTCCGGTATATGCCCTTCATCAGGAAGTCCGTACGGTATTTTACGACATTCTCAGTTCGCGCGATCGATGTATCCCACGCACCTTGCAAAGCTGACTTCCGACGATATACTCAATCCCACAGGTGACCTGTTTTAGATTCCCGTTTAGATACTCGTTCTGGGGCTCGGAAGCGCTTGCGACACAATGTTATGACAAATACGTGTGTCGCGTTATTCGCGCAGCTACCGTACGAGCACACATCAACAATTACCGAAGACAGTCTGCAGGAGCTGACATTCAATGAAGAGGTCGGGAACATACGGGACGCTAAGGGGGCAGATCTTGTCCAGATGATCGGTCAATTCAACGACGGAAACTGCGGACGAGCGTGAGATAAACCGTTGGCATGATCGTCCGACTAGACGAAACTGCAAACGAGCGTGATTATGGGCTCATTACTATGAGAGGGGGGGGGGGCTGCACCGTAGGTGGTTCTGCACAAGGTCTACTTCGGGGGGGGGGGGGGGGTATCCATATCATGCCTGGGTGCAGTCGTAAACCGA
>JAYJME010002680.1:0-13287 GCA_036873775.1 Costaria costata | reverse complement strand
TTAGTGACCCCGGATCTGACGTACGACTCGGGAGGGATAAGGAGAAAGACGAGTGAAGATAATAAATGGGAAGATTAAAAAAAAAAAAAAAAAAAATGTTACTATTATATATATATACATATTGCCATCTCTACCATCTCCGGTTCGATCATCGACATATATATATACCGTACCAGGTATCATATGTATATATTTACCATGTATTGTCGACGTAAAGCTGAGGACCGTTGGATGGAGTATTCACCTTTATTTCACCAGTATACCTCCTCAACGGTCATCACATTCATTTCCCGCCCAGAGTAAGTGGTGTATATACTGTATACACACAACAAGTTACCGCCTCGAAGGTAATAACACGCACAAATAACATGAAAAAAGCGCACACACCACCCCTCAGAGGGAGATTCCGCCGAGCTGATTTCCTGGACGTTCTCGACAACAGGAGGAAGATCAGAGAAAACAAACGCCGAGCGATGTGCCCATTAAAAATTTTCGTTGACTTGACGCTTTTTGGAGTGACTTGACTGCACTGCTGTATTTACAGAAACAAATATCACTCTTTAATTCCAAGTTATTTGTGTCCGAAAGGAGCCGGAAACGGTTTTTGGGGATAAAACTAAATAGTGTGGAATCATTTTTTCCGGTGGTGAAAGGGTTAAGACACACCCCCCGTTGTCGGACGAGCTGATTTTGTTGCATCCCGTGCCTTACCTCTCGACAGTTGTCTCGAATGGCCAATAAAATGTTTAGTCTCCCCCCGTCTCGTTTGTCCCGAACTGGTCTGTCTGGCCATTTTGGTTCTTCGGGTCCAATTTACGCTTGACCACCCTGTAGGCCGAATGTCCAAAAGCTGATTTGTGTTGTGCCCCGTCTCACCACCCCCCGACTCGTTTGGTCCAAACTGGTCTCAATGTTTTTTTTGGTCCAGATCCAGCTGACGAAGTTCCAAGCTGGCCTTTTGCTGTATCGATGCCCAAGCTGAATTTCTTTGCATCCCGCCCACGCCTTGTTGTTGCTTCGTCCGACCTGGTTGTGTTTGTTTTTTTTGTTTTTTTTTTGTTCAGATCCAGCTGACCCTTGACGAGCACCAGGCTGTGCTGGACGCGAAGGCCAAGGATCTGGCCGACATGATCGGAGAGGTGTCCATCAAGACCGTGGACGCCTCCGACTTCGAAGAGAACGCTGTGCACCAGAAGAGCGAGGTCGAGGAAGAGGGATACATGGGCGGCAAGGTGCGACAGGCATGACGCTATTTTACAATTGTACTAGTCCTGCCGTATTCTGCTACCGTACACGATGGTGTTTACTTTAATCGCACGCTCGGACGGAAATTACAATGCGATTTTTCTCGTTTTCGCGACGACAGATTTTAACCCCTTTGAAGCCGGAAACGGTTTTTGGGGACAAAACTACTTGAAATAGTGTGGGGTACTTTTTGCGGTAGTTATTTATAACCCCTCTAGAGCCGGAAACGGTTTTTGGGGGCAAAACTACGTGGAAATAGAGTGGGATACTTTTTTTTGGTAGTTAAGGGATATTTATAACCCCTCTAGAGCCGGAAACGGTTTTTGGGGACAAAACTACTTGGAAATAGTGTGGGATTCGTACTCTTTCGCGGTAGTGAAAGGGTGAATGAAGGCTGCTTAATAAATATATCGGCATTGAAATTCCGTCCGTGGGAGGGTGTGTCATATCATACGTACGGTAGTGCTACTGCTCTCGCTGTAGTACCCCCACTGCTGCTGTGTTGCTGCTATTTAGTGCGTATTGAGCTGTAGTCTATCAATAGTGTATTCTGCTACCGCTGCTGCACGTACGGTAGTGCTACTGCTCTCGCTGTAGTACCCCCACTGCTGCTATTTAGTGCGTATTGAGCTGTAGTCTATCAATAGTGTATTCTGCTACCGCTGCTGCCATGGCAGTAATATCTCTATTGCTGATGCTATTATAGCTGTGTTGTTTTCCCGCTACAATTACAAATAGCAATTACTGCTGTACACCAATAGAAATAGCAGTTACTGCTGTTATACACCGAACACAAATACAGCAAAACCGCTCACGACCAAAACGAACGGAAACAAAGCAGCGTGGTGAGTATCTTTTTACCAATACTCTCGTGCAGGAATGGTGTGAATGTATTTGTAATAACCTTGTTTTTTTTCGCAGGTGGATGGAAGTTGTGCAATGGTGTGTTTTATTCATATTTTACGGGGAGCCATAGGTAATACGATCTACTGCAGGCACAACAGGACCTACAAATGACCACTGCTGAGTATCATCGCCATTTGGCCGAAATCAATCCCCTTTTTGTCCACTTTGGCAGCCTAAAAAAAACGCCACACTTAGCACTCCTCCCCAACAGCCCAAACAGACCACGGGAGGAACATCCAGAATCCAAAACTTGCGAATAGTCTCCATCGTTTGTCTCTAGGGTCGATTTTCGGCGATAAGTACAAATTGATATTGGCCCTACGCAGTAAGTTCTTCGGATATTTGCGCAAAACGTTTTACAGGCATGCCTTGGAGGTACCTACCTACCTGGAAGCGGCTTGTACCGGAAAATAAAAACTTGCTACGTAAATGCCGGACTATTTTGTGGCCTTTTTTTTCAAGGCCTGTGATCGGTCGGGACACATTTTCGCCGGTAGCACGATTGGGGTTTTGCTTGAACCACCATGTACCCAAAAACACAACCCCCCCCCTCCTCCCCTATCATCCTTGGCTGTTAATGGTGTTTGTTCTGCTCCTCACGGACAACAATTGACCAATTAAGTTTCGAAAGCTAACCAATCTTGCTGCCCCTCTTACGTGCTTGTTGGATGATGCTATACTCTTATGTGCTTGTTGGATGATATTGATAGGCCGCCAAGGCCCGCAAGGTTAAGACCCAGCGGCAGAGGGAGGTCTTCCAAGATGTTGGCTTCAGGGCCCCCGCCATGAACTCGTGAGTCGAAAGAGAAGGTTAATTTATTCCTGGTGACTCAAGCCGGCGGTAGGGGGTAGGATGCCCCAACCGAGTCTCGACCACTCGCCCCACTCGCTCGCGAAATACCTGGAAGTGGTTTATTGGCTCGTGAGTAAAAACATACCAGTACTAGGTACCTGCTAGTTGTGGAGTTCCAGTCTTTATTTTCAAGACACCGTTAATATTGTACGAAGTATCAATGGTATGTCCCCGATTTGAAAATAGGTTACAAACCAACTTGTTAGGGCTGTGAGTCGACAGGATTTCACGAGTAATAACTAATCGGTAGGTGCCGTCAGCTAACTAACTGACTTTAGTCGGCAAGTCGGTTGGCGAAGCCAGCTGGTGGCCAGCCAACTTGCCGACTTAAGTCAGGCGAGCGAAGCGAGCCAAATCAGCCCTCCCCGGCAGCCCCAAAAAAAAACGTATTCCGCATTCGAAATCCCTCCTGCAAGTATGGAAACCTATTAAGTCGGATAGTCGGCACCTCCGGGAAACGATTAGCTATTAGTCCGACTAAGAACTATTAATAGTTGTCGACTTAAGTCGTGCCGACTCACAGCTCTACGACTTGTACTTGACCATGAACGTGTCTTGTCATCTACTCCTTGTCCTCCCTTTTTTTTGTTTTCGTGTCGTCAATTGTTTGGTCACACTTAAAATTATAGGCAGACTGGGGTATATAGGTCACCGGATATTTGTTTGTTATCTTATTTATGATTTGTTGTTGGTCGCAGCACAGCCGAACGCGGCGAAACTACACATATGATACATTTGTCACGGTTTACCGGCCATCAACTCCTTCTCCTCTATAACGGTTACGGCGACGTGATACACGTGGTTTTGCCATCTCCCAATCCAAGTTCTCGACGCGGCAAGACATACTACACCTAAACACAAGTACAGTAGGTATCCCCTTTTAAGTGACCCTACGTAGTGCGTTCGGGATTGGAGGTCCCCTGTATACCCAACGACCCTTATCGGAGATGGTACCGGTCCGTAACAGTTAGCGTTGGGCAAAATCGGTTGCGCAGAAATTTGTGATGCCTTATGTACCGTTTTCCCTTACGACCCTCGTAGAGTCGGAAACGGTTTTTGTGGCATACTTTTTTGGCGGTAATAAAAGGGTTGACGTGGGTCCCTTGAAAGGGACTACCTATCATACCTACTGCCGTAGCCTGTAGCCTGTCGCGGGCGTTTTTGGTCGCCTGGTCGCCTGCTTCTTCTCCTCCGGCGTATTATTTCTAGTAACAATACTCGCAAGCAGCGTAGGCGACCAAATATTGTGCTGGTACTATTCAATGACCTATTTTCGATTTTTGTTGTAGTGATCGCCACACCGCTTTTGTAACGGGGCAAACATATCGTACCATATTATACGACATACCGGGTAAAGTGTGTTGACGTGTCGGCGATCACCTCTCTTAGTCTTCGTCAGCGACCTTCGTTTTTTTTTTTTTTTTCAAATAAGACAAAAAAAATAAGTGGTTTTCGTATCATTTTGCGCTATGTTCGTACTCGCTTTTTGTCCCGCATGTAGGTGTTTGACCTGGTGAAAGAAAGACAACCACAATCGATTGTTCTTTTTCGTCACATTTCTTGCGGTGGTGCTTGATTTTCGTCACATTTTTGTCTGTCGTTAAAAACCAATCCTGATCAGGCAACCGATACCTACTGGTACTTGTTTTTCCTGGCATTTTTTGTCTGCCGTAAATACTTGTTTTTTGTCTTATTTGTGTCTGTTGTACTCGTGTTTTATGCTTGTTTGTCGCGAATCCAGGGGCGGCGACGGCAGGGGTCGCGGACGCGGCCGTGGTCGTGGCGGTGACGGTTACGACCGTGGAGGGGGACGGGGAGGCGGTGGCAGGGGCGGCGGGAGGGGTTATGACCGCGACCGCCCCCAGCGCCCCTCTTACGGCGACCGTGGTGGAGAGGGAGGTGAAGGCGGTGGAGGTGGCGGCGAGGGAGAGGGCTCCCGCGGAGGCAACTGGCGCGGCGGCGGCAACAGGTTCGTCCAACCCTGTCTCGCTTTTTGTTGAGCGCGGAAGCGACGCCTGTGTTGTGGAGACGCTCCTCGCCTGTGTTGAGAAGACGCGACGCTTGTATTACCCGGCTGTCGGTCGGACTGGCTCGGCTGTCGGTCGGGGTGGCTGCCAGCTTGATATGACGGTCCAGCTTTATTTCGGTTCGTTTTGTCGGACTTGTTTGTCTGTCGGCCACGACTTTGGTCTACTGTTGAGGTGTTGAGATGGATCCATTCCGTAGGCATGGCTGATACCTGGCTCTTTTTTCAAAGCGATAACAGAGACTGATGACGTACTAATCATCGTGGCGTTATAAGTTCGGCTGGCAATTGCGGCTCAATAGTTGCTGGCCCGGGATGTATATGGCTAACGCTTGTGCGCGCTGTCTTTTTGTGCCGGGACTACGTATGCTTGACGGTTGTGCTGCAGTACTGGCGCCATGTGGAGGTAACAGTTGCGTGTAATTTCTGGAGAGACCGGAGACGATGCCTTTATTGATTGTGCGCACCTTGTAGTTTAATGTGTTGGTGTGTGGTGGTTTCTGGACACAGCTGCGAGGTACGTGTCCAAAAACGCGTGCATGCCTTCCTCTGCATGTACAACTCCTTTCATGGCCGCCTTGTTCGGACGGCACCTCACCGACCACTGTCTATGCGGCGAACGTGTCCTGACTTTTATCACCATCACGCCCACTAACCCTTACCGTGCCTTACCCTCACCCTTGCATTACCCTACTGTTACGTTTATCTTCACCCTTGCGTTACTTTTATCTGTACCCTCGCCCTTGCGTTGCCATTGCATTGCTGCCTACCGCCACCCTTACATTTTGCCCAGGCGTACGAGCAGTTACCTCCAGCGACACTTGATAACTTTGTCTTTGTTCACCACCACGCCCACTATCCCTCAACCCTGACGCTGCTCACCCCTTACCTCACCCTTGTGTCAGTTACATCCCTTATCCATGACGTTGCTCTTCTGACGCCGCCGGTGATAATGGTGATGTACGAAGTATTACCCGACCTTACCCTTACGTTAGTTATACCCCTTCACCTTGACGTTGCTGTTTTGACGTCGTCGGTGATAATGATGACACGTCTTAATCCGCCCTTTCCCTTACCATTCCCTTACTCTCACCCACCACCTTACCCGTGGGTGTAACGGTGGTTGAGTGAGAGTATGCGACTCTAGGGGTGGCCTTACCCACCCTTATACCCTTAACCCTTGCTGCCGGTTACTTTTGCCCATACCCGACCTGACGATCCCTTACCCTTATCACCCTTTTCCTGTCCCTTACTCCTTGATGGTGCTGCTCTTCTCTGCCGCCGTCAATGATGTTGATGACGATGACGATGATCAGGGGCGGGTACGACCGCGAGAACAACAGGGACGGGGACGCAGGTGCCCCCAACGAGGACAGTGGCCCCCCTAGGCCCCGCTTCCAAGGAGGCGGTGGTGGCGGCGGCGGCGGGCGCGGGTACCGTGGCGAGGGCCGCGGCTACCAGGGCGGAGGAGGCGGTGGTGGCTACCAGGGGGGCGGGGGCGGTTACAAGGGTAACGGCGGCCACGTTGGTGAGTTTTTGTTGTTCAATACGCCTCGTATCTATGTAGCAAATGTCAGTAAGCGAACGAAATACGAGTTTCACAGTGTGTCTTTTTTGACAAGTGATGATTTGGCGACAGATTTGTTTTTTTTTTTCGCAGTCCTTTTTGCCCGGGGTTTCTTGTGGTTTGGAGTTCGTTTGGTTGTTACCTGTGGCGGCTCAGTATGTGGATGTGGGTGTTTTTTCGAACCTATTCGGGGCGTGCAGGCGAAAAGGGACTTCTCGTCGTTCATGTCCGAGTACCAGGGCGCCCCAAAAGGATTAGGGAGGCGTATTGTACCCTGAGGCTTTTAAGATGTGCTTCGTATAAATGCATACTGGACTTTACTGGACTTTGGGGGGTATGCACTTGTTCCTGGCAACAGGATGTATATCTACCTTCTATAAGGCACCACTGCTACAGAATAGGGGGAAGGGGCGACTCTGACATGAGGTCAAACCAGTTTTGGGGGTTGTTTTGAACCGCGCTTCGTGTGTGGGGTTCTTTTTTTTGTGTTTCGCCAGGCTACCGCTTCAAATTTGTAGACCTCCTGCTTGTCATGCTTTCTTCATCCAGGGTAACTAAAAAATCACCTTCCTCCGGCAATTGCCTTGGCTGCTGTCGTACTTATTTTTGTTATTATTTAATACCCTCCGGCGGATGGGTGGACGCAATGCTTAGCTTACGCCCACCGCATTTCCACATATTATACATACGGTACAGTACGTGTCTTAGTACGCGCGATCGAAGCATCACACGCAGGTTACAAAGACGATTTTTTTCGACGAAATCCTCGATCTCACAGCTGAGGTGTCTTTTTTGTTTGATAAGTCACTAAAGTGTCATCTCTAATACGACCCCTCGATGCGTTAACACGTTGAGTTGAGTTGAAGTTCAAAAATTGTGTGACAATTTTAACTCTTCCGTTGTCGTTGTTGTGGTCGCGTCTCACCTCGTCTCGTTCGTTCCTCATATGGTATAATAGCTTCATGGCAACTAAATGGACTCCCCCCTCCCGTTCCTCCCTCGGCTGCTGTCGTTATTGTCGTCGTATCTCGTTTTGTTCCTGTCCAGGCGCAAGCGCTCCTCTTAACCTCAAGGATGACGAAGCCTTCCCGTCTCTTTGAGCAGCAACATGTCCGCGATGGAACTTCCTCTCGAAGGAGAAAGACTGACTAGTAGTAATAACACTTTTTCGTCGTTACATTTCTCAAGGGAAGGTTTCCTGATTAGGCCTACAGCAACAAGCATTTACTGCACTAGCTAGCTCTACGTAGCCAGCAAGTACAGCAGATGAATATGGCTGTAAACCAGCCTACAACATGAAAACGCCCACCCAGTAGTACCCTCTGGTGTGGGCTGGACGATACGCGCAATATATATTATGTGGCCTGTTTTCGTCCGAGATGGTTCGTAGCAGCCGCCGCGCGCAACTAGTGTTTCAATCATGCGGAAGGCATTCCTGGAGGGGAGGGGGGGGGGTCCGATATCTGCTTTTTGTGCGCGCGATGGGGCCAGTTGAAGGTGCGGGCGGTTGTTACAGGCTGATAACGATAGCAGCATCTGAAAATGATTAATTCGTGGAAGAGACTGCTGTTTTGATCGAGTGCTGTCGCCATCCAAAGCATGTGCCTGTACACTGCGTGGGCTTCTCTGACTTCTTATTTTTGTTTGGAGGACGCCTTACGCCTGCAAGGCTTTTGTCCCGCGGTCTACCAAAGCCACATACGCCTTACGGGCCCGATTTTGCGAAAAATAGGGAGCTGGCTTTTTTTTCAGGCTTTTCTTGGTTTGAAATGGAAGGGTCGCGAGGCCGGTAGGGCACACACACGCCTTATTATAGCCCGGTTTTGCGGAAGACCGGGAACTGTCTTTTTTTTCGGGTTTTTCCTGGTTTGATTTGGAAGGAGCCTTAAGGGGGCCGGTTTCGCGAAAAACAGGGATCTGTCTTTTTTTTTAGGCCTTTCTTCGTCTGAGATGGAAGGGTCGTGAGACCGGTAACGTCTGGCAAGGCGTGATATAGGAATGCAACGACGAACATATGCACAACATATCTTGAAAAAAATGATATTTTGAGTTCGGCTGGCTGGCTGGAGGAAGGGATAGAAAAAAAAAATGAAAGCACGGGCCAGAGGGAATTTCTCGACGCAGGCTTGTGCTCGAGTAAACAAGGGTGGGAAGAAGGAAGAAAAAAGTATCCGGTGTTGTCCTGACACCAACAGGAAAAGGTGGCCTCGACAACGCCACTACCACATAGTTCCGCTTGTGGTTTGGCGGATACAGGGTTTCCGGGGGAGGGGGGGGGGGTTGTGTGTCCCGGTTATTAGTTCGGTAGCACGCACTACAAGAAAAAGTATTGTCACGGCAGTTTGCGCTTTTTTTCTGAACGGCGCGAGGATAAATTTCCTCGCTTCGTAATACGGAGGCGTTTTTCTGTTTTGGGTAGGGGGGGGGGAGGGGGGTTGCACCTGTGCGAAGACCTGGCAGTGAGTGTTGGTTTTATTACGGCTCTCAAATTGTGGCTTTTGTCGCGTCTCGCGGGCGGCGTGAACTTTCTTTCCGTGTCGCATGACATGGATTTTAGCAGTTGTTGTTGTTGCCATGGACTGAAAAAGCTATTGTTGTTGTAGTACCAGGCAGTATCTAACCTGGTCGTCATGATCATAGTTTTATGCTGGAGTGCTTTTGATGGGGTGTTGGTGGCGTGATAGTGATGGGATGGTGATGATGATCGAAAACTACTACTTGCGCTACTGCTACTACTACTATTGTTCTCTCGTAGGCAGCGAGCGGCCACAAAATAATAAATAGTCCGCAGAGCAATCCTCCAAGTCTAGTCTAGCAGTGCTACTAGGATTTGTTCCGTGCGTCTGCGAGGATGGCTGCAGGAGGCGGTCTTGTTTGAAGTCGCGTTCTGCCCGTTCATGGTTTTAGTAACATACCATACCGTTTAGACGGCATACCATACCGTATAGACGGTTCATACCGTGTAGACGGTTCAGCGTGGCGATGGGATGGATTGGTTTGGAGGCGGCAGCATGTAGTAGGCGGTCCAAGTAGCCTGGTTTATTTATTTACTATTTTTCACAACAAAAAACGACATTATTATCGCTGGTAACAACCAGCATCCGAGCACCTTGTTGTCCTCCTTGTTCATTGTGTCCGCCCATCCATTGCAAATAATGGTGAATTTGTTATTTCGGGGAGCGTTCTGCTGTTGTTCGAGAAAAAATCGAGTGTTTACCTGCCATGACTAGTCGTAGAGCCTACTCTTCTATGAGACCCAACAAATACACACACATCGTGATAAATTGTGTGTTTTTTTCCCCAGAGAAACCGTCCGATCGATGGTATGAGTGATCGATCAAACAATGGGTTTGTTTCGAATAAACAAGAGATGATTTACCCGTGCAGTCGAGGAACCCCCCGGTCGAATTTTCGATTCTCGGGACTCTCGGTCCTGGACGCGAACACCCCCTCCACTGACAGTATAATATTGTTGCAGAACCGTGAGATATCGGGTCACCTCCCACCTTTGTGCTGTGTACGAATTCGTTGTTGAGAGAGTGCTCCCAGGAGGGTTAGACTGCCAGATCCCCTGGAGAAGGCCAGATGACGGAAGCCCAGTAATAGTCCGGTCGTCGAAAACGGCCAACGCGCGCGATGAGCGGGGCATCGCACTACAAATAACGGGCATGTGACCAGTGGACACGTATGACAATGAGAGGTTTGACTTTGATCTTTCGTTTGGGGGGTACTGAATAAGCACTAGGTCGTTGCCCGTTTGAGTTTTAGCTCGTTCCACAAGCACCCTAAGGCGTTCCGATTAAAGGAAAGCCCGTCCTCGAGCCTCCACTGTTTCGGCAGCTCGAAACACGCTGAACCCTCCACGCAACACTGGCTCCGAATATCGCTGCACATCAACCATAAACGTATTACCCCTGACGTGGTAGCGCTGCAACACCCCCCCTGCCCGACGCATAATTATCGTCGGCACAAAAGCGGGCATCCCGGTCATAGCCCGGGAACAGTGTCTGCGCATTCCTCCTCTGTCCCTCACCGTTGGCCCAGCGTTGTAACACCCCCCTGTCGTACGCATAACTATCGTCGGCCCAAGGCGGGCATCCCTGCCGTCAGGGTCGCCTCGCCCTCGGCTCCCCGTTGCTGTAACACCCCCCAAGCCCTGCGCATGTAAGCGTCGGTGCCCACGGCTATTCTGGCGTATAACCGATCCTCCGTTCCTCCTCGGCGCCCCGTCTCTCTCACACACTCCGAGCCCGACGGATGTGAGCGTTGGCGCCAGGCGGGCGTTCCGGTCATCATTGAACTGGTCCTCCATTCTTCCTAGCTAGTTGTCCAGTCGCTGTCACGCCCTCCGAGCTACCGGTACAGATATACAACAGGGTACAGCAATCTCCATGCCCTGCTGTACTCCACTGTTCCCTGCGACAAAGGGGCTAGTTCTATCACGCAGAATTCCATGGGCAGCCAGACCCCCTCAAAATATACCCCCAGACCCCATGTATCAGATTCCCAAAACTCAAGAAGCTCGATCTCCAGTCCAAGCCCAGCTTGTGGACCTGTACTCTTGTCTCCAGTCCCTGTACTCCTATCTTCATATCTCCCTGGACTCACCTGTACTGTTATCTCACTACCTCCCTGGCTTCACCATGCTGCAGCAGCATGAGCTCTCGGGCCGCCGCTCACCTGTGTGTTGTCTAACTGTTCGTCGTTGAGAGAATGCTTCCAAGAGAGCTAAACTGCCAGCTCTCCTCGAGCACTTCCAAGGGCGGCAGATGACCGCGGGAGACCAATAGCCCAGTCGTCGAAGCGAGCAACGCGCGCGATGAATGGGGCATCGAGCGCCTAGCGGGGGATATGCATGCATAACAAGTGGGCATGTGACCGGTGGACATATCTTGTGACAATGAACATGATGGCTGGTTTGACTTTGATACGTTGTTTGAGGGTGGTACTGACTACGCACCCGGCCGTTACCTGCTTGGGGTTTTTTAGGACTATTCACCGGCATCCGAAGGTCAAGAGAACCCATCCTCTAACCTCCAATGTTTCGGCAGCGAACTTCGCGCAGCTCGACCCCTGCCGGCACAATGGATCCCCCACGCAGCACTGGCCCCGACAGTTGCCGAACGTGATACCCTTGACGTTGCCTCGCTGCAACAGTATTGCATCGCCTTACTGGCCCCCTTACGAAGTTTCAAGTCCTTTGGTGCCGCGTTTGTCAAAAGGTGTGGTTAGCTCGGCAGCGCGTCAGACGTCTCGAAGAGGTGCCTCTGCCGCTATCTAAACATTTCACACATCGGACAGATCATCGATTTTTCACTTCATGATCTAGGCCTATCGGGCCAGATAGTATTCCTGTGTGTAGGATCTAGATTATTATGTTGTCGGGCGGGACCCGTATATTCTTCATAATTATCTAAGGCATACTTCCTGGATTGGATATGTATACAGATCCTGAACAACATATCATAACGGTAGGTTAGGATCTAGATGATCTAGATCGTGATCTACCCGACGTGTGAAGCATTTTGGAAGGTGCTACACTACCCCCCCCCGGCGCCCGGCGGCGGGGCCGTATTTATTAGTAGGACTTTAGGCTTTTCCGCATATTTTTTTCTGGCAATGTACGACTATCACCTTTCTTTGTCATTTGACACTTGCTTACGCTGCAGACAGTCGGGTGGCAAACTCTACACGCTGACCTTTCAGGTCGGGCACCGGGCGGGCTTGCAGGGTGGCGCTTCGGTGCGGTGGCACGCCTAGACTAGAAGAAGAGTGTAGCAGCAGCACGAGCACAACAAGGCCGGTGACGAAAACTGAAGCTGCTGCTTGCTGTTACGAAGCCGCGAGATTCGACGAACTCGAAAGTGTATATATTGTGTTGGTTATATAACACTACCCACTATGTAGTAGACCGCATAGTCACACTGCCCACTACAAGATATTTAATACCTGGTAGACCGCATACTCACGTGACTTCGGGGTCTGGTGGGTAGCACCAAGAGTATATAACCAACAGAATCGAACCCAGGCCTCCGGCCTCTTTCTTGTCTAGTTTCCCTTCGCTTCTAGTTGCAATTGCCTCAATTGCTATTGCTGCCCCCGAGTTGATTACCCTCTGTACAAATCTATAATGTCGGGTGTGCCCGTTGGTAGCGCTCTTCTTATTTTTCGGTGGCACTTTTAGCTTGAAGTCGCCGGCAGTGGCGCCGTCAACGATCACGAGGGGCAAATTTTATCAGAACCCACGATGGTCCCACATACATTCCTCTGTTTTTTGCACACCGTATTAGGTTATGACTACTACTGTATGTTCCCCGTAATAGAGGGCCGCCTGTGCCACTTTCAGCAACTCCCATCTGTCATACTCGTTGCATCTTCGTTTATCACACCAGTCAGCCAGCTAGCCAGCCAGCCGGGGCGGGTTTCATTGAAAGCATTATGTGTCAGGCGGGGATGGTAGGACCAGGAGCGGTCATCTATAGAGTGGAAAGGGGGGAGGGAAGGGCGGAGGAAGGAGATGCAAGGGATGGTGCGAGTGGTGGGGGGGGGGGGGGGGGGGGGCGGGCCCGGGGATAACGGACTCGCCGCCCGGGGTGCCGCCGAGCGGGCCGCCGCCCCCGGTGCCCGACCCCGTAGTGCCGCCGAAGACGGGGGTGCCGGCGGTCGGGCTGCTCCGCCCCCCGAGGCCGA
>JAYJME010002679.1:0-13291 GCA_036873775.1 Costaria costata | reverse complement strand
GAGCTCTTTTCGAGAGTAGCTCATTCGTGAGCTACGTGAGCTACATAAGCTTTAGATGTTTTCCCGGCTTGAGCTATAGGATGTAGCTCATCTTTTAGGTTTAGAAAGCTTGAGCTATAGGCGGTAGCTCATCTTCACATGTTGTAAAAGCTTGAGCTATAGGCGGTAGCTCATCTGCAGGTGTTTGAAGGCTTCTATATACAACAGATGATGTAGTTCATGAGATGTCCGGGGTGTGCATAATTATGTGCCGGGTCCTCCTGCACGTAATGGCGAGTCGTCATCAAGGGGTTCTCGTGCATATATGTATGAATGTTGCTGCAGCAAGTCTGGCATTTGTCGAATCATACCCCTCAGGCGAAAAAGTAAATCATAAAAGAAATCAGCGTATCACCACGTGTGTCAGAAGCGATTCGGGCGGCACTTACGACGGCTGATATATAGTATCTTCGTTTTTGCTCTTGTTAGTATTAATACAACGATCATTTCAGACAGTGTAGCTGATGTAAACGTGTCTGGCAAGGATGGTGCCGGATTTAGACAGCACAGGGTCACTGTAGCTAGTAGCATGCAGGATCAGTGTTCGGGGGGCTTTTCGGCCGTAGCCTGTCTAGTTATATCGTGTGCTGGTATTGCAGTGAATATCGTGCACAATACAAACATATATTTTGTCTGATGTTACCTGTGTCCTCTTCCGGTGTTATTTATCGTTAATAGGACGACCGCATGAAATAGCAATTAAACTTGCTCTTTTAGCACGTCAAAGTCTGAAATTCCCAAAACTTGCCAAAGACTTGCCAAATCCTTCAAATCGACAAAAAGTACAGATTTTGCCAAATTTCTTATCGAAACACCCTCACATGTTTTTAAACCCCTTGCAGCAGCGGCAAATAACCAAAGGCGATCCCACGATCTCCGTGTCGTAACCGCTGGCGCAAATACAACTCCAGGCTCAGGCCGTGTGCCCCGGAGGTATGCCGTCATTCCAGCCAGACCAATCTGTCCTGGGAAAGCCGGCACCTCATCTTGGTTGGAAATATATTTGAGCATCAGCCAGGAGCGGCTCAAAACGGCACCCATGGCGCATCTGCACGGCGCTCGCGGCGCGTGCCACCAGCCCTTTGATTCCTAATGTCAACGCCACCAACTATCCTCGATTCCTCGCTTTACGACACACGTTAGAGCGAGTCTAGTGCGGGGTGGTCTGGGTTGGTCTGGTTTGGAGAACCTTGGGTATGCGTTACTGGGCTCAAATAGCAAATACATAGCAAATTTTACGTTCCATAAATTTTGCTAACGAACAGATAAGGAAATATATTCAAAAAACATCTTCTTGCAATTTTTTTACAAATTTGGCGAGGGTGGACAAGGATCGGAGTCACTGACACCCCACGATCCCCAGAGCTCAGAATGAAAAAGCAACCGGACCGTTGTGATCGCAGGAAACAATTGAACAAAATACCCACTACAATCCCCCCCCCCCCACCAGCGAAAACAAAATAGGATGCGTCTCTAAAACCAAGCGAAATAAAAGGGACAAAAAAACGAAAAAGTACGGTTTTACGCTTATTTCGTTCTGTGAGCACAGCGCTCCGGTTTGTTTTCAGTTCTGACGTTCCTAGGAGTGTGGTGTCGTTTTCTCTTTTTCTCGCATACCCCTGATTTTGGCAAGCAAAAAATTCGATGAGATGGAAATTTGGCAAGTTTTTTTACTAAAATACGTCGTTAAAAACAGCCCTCAGTTGAGTATTTACGGTGGCCCGTTATAAATAAGGCCAGTATATTGCTTCTTTGTATCTTCTAACCCCATTTTTACTGTTTTTCGGGCAATACTGTATTCTTCCTTTTTTATGGAGGGATAATATTTCCATCAAGACAAACTAGACCCAACACGGACACACGCAGAGAGGCGATAACCAACCGAGATTGGGCTCCACGAAAAGCTGGGGCTTACGTTTTTCAACGATCCTACTTGTTAGCGACAGTATAGAGTTGCAGTTGCAGAGGAGACATAAATATACACGACGGAATGGGGTGCCCTTCTTGGGGCCGAAACAATTATGTGCCCCTATGTGGAGACACACAAGTCATACTTCGCACACCCATACGCTTAAAATACACCAGATATGTTATCATGCTGAAATATCACGTTGAACCCTGACCCTAACCCTTACCGTACCCAGAACGCTACGAGTCGGCGGGACCTTTGCTTAGATGCTGTGCTTTGGAAACTCATTAGGTTGATTGGGCCGGTGGGATCAGGTCATACAGTAAAACTTATGTAATATCATTTATGGGGGCCGCGTGCCCCCATAGGGAGGCCGCGTGCCCCCATAGGAAGGTAGTAAATAATTTTGCCTTGGGACCCATGTATCTCACGAACGACTGGAATTCAGGCAAAACTCAAAACGGACAACCACGACCCAAATTGTGAGATTTCCAGTGATGCTAAACATATATATATTCGCTGGCACTATGTCGGCTGACAAACCTTCCCACCTTCAATCATAACTGGTAGTTGTTTTATAAGGACGTGGTTCTACCCATCTCGGTCTCACTTCCAACTTCATAGTTTCGGCTACACGTTGAATAGGATCCTTGGAAAGCTGAAATATGTAGCTTTCCGTCGGACCTACGCACAGGGTTATAGTATGTTGTCCCTGTGTAAGTCGGTGTGGCGGCTACTTAGTCCAGATGAAAATACGTTCCTGAATGTAAATATAAAACCCATTGGGCTACAACCCATAATTCGCGAGACCTGTAATAACATTTTTGAGAGCGCATTTATGGTGGGCCACAGTGAGCCACCACCGTGAATAGAGAGATTCGGAAAAACAAAAAAGCAGAAATCAATTTGCTCAGAGACGTCGTTCTTCACGGGCTGTCGAAGTTTCGTCACATCAAAGACATCGACGGCTAAACATTCTCCTGGGAAACTACCCTGGTCAGGGTAAGGGCCCCAACACTAGCCCCTCCTCATGAGCAACACAGCGCTCTGTTCTTGTGCTCAGGGCACAAAGCACATGCGGTAAAAAGGTTCCATCGTCACACAAGCAGCCGTGGCGGACGCCGACTAGCCACCACACCGTATGGAGACAATATGTGTCATCTCTTCCAACCAGTCGTTGTTTGGGTTATGCTCTGGCGGCAAACAAATACGAACAGCTGTCAACCTCGTTTGCGATAGTGACCAGGTTGTTGGCCTGAGGAAGAGATGGATGCTCGCATTGAACTAGGGCCCAAAGACAAGCAACATGACGATGGGTGGCGGCGAGGACGGCGGCGGCGGCGGAGAAGATGTGCGAGGCGGACGCCCACTTGCCAAAGCGTAGTGCGACCGGGCGCACCACCTGTTCCAGCCAGGCGTCGCCTGGCGTCTGTGAGACCGTAGCATCTGTACAGCACTACTAGATCACAGCCAGCGAGGCGAACATGGCGTGGACGATGTTTGTCACGTAGATGGGAAGCCAGGCAAACGACTACCCGCTTCGTCAAGCTAGGCGACGGCGTGGAGACCGCGTGCCGGAGGAGAAACGAGACAGGGGTTGGGCAGCGTAAAGCGGAGGTCTCAGCAAAAACTAGTGGGTCAACGTGCGTGGTCGACCGGCATCAACCTCGAAGCGTTGAAAATATCATGAAAAGTTGAAAACTTGAACCAACGAGACGCGTCATTGTTTCAATTTTTCCCCCTGAGATGTTTCCATTTGAAAACAGTCAAGATCCCGGAAGCAATCACAATGAGCACCGCCCCTGAGCACCGAGGATTTACTTTTTTCCATGGCTCGCTAATAGGTCGAGAATTTGGCTGTCTTTCTGGGACCCCGACTATGGTTTAGTTGGTTTATTTCCCTGTATCCGAGTGGTGTCCTTGTACCTTCTCGTGACCACGGACTGCATTGTGGGGGTTAGTGTAAGAATAACAACAGCACCCCAAATGAATGACGTCCTCCGACGGTTCTGATCGTCGCCTATTCTCGTTTAGGGGGCGGTTGTCCCTCAAACGAGTAAGGCATGACGAAGGCTCATTTACGTTGTCTGTCTCCTCTCGCGAGATCGTCACCTACAACCTATAAGGAGTGCCGTCCTCCCGAGAGCTCTGTCTTCCGTCTGTCCCGTGTAACAGGCTATCACTGCTCAAAGGAGCGAAGCCCGCCGAGGTGCTGTTCCTCGTTTCTTTGTCCGTGAGGTCTTGTGCTTTTTCTGGGTGGACACGTTGTCAACACGTACAGCAGAAGGACGGGTTAACCCCTCTCCACATACTCTGTCTGGTTGCCTTGCCCCTTGTCCGAGTCTTAGGCAAGGCTAGCCCGAACGGAGGATGTCATCGGGTGTAGCCATCGACGGCACCTGTCTAACGGCGAGGTGCTCGTAACACCCGTCCGTGCAGCACGAACAAACTATATATACCACATAATAACAGAAATAAATGGCATACTTCAGACAAGACTAAATGTGAGATAGCGTACGTACGTATCATGTACCTATGGTACGGTATACAACTCGCGACAGAAACCGAGGAGACCGGACAACATAAACAGTAAACAGTATGGGATAAAATACATCGACCTCGACGTCGATATCGAAATCGAAAGGGGAAAAAGAGAATAGCAGGACAGAACAAACGAAAGGCGGGAAAAAGGGAAGAATTAAAATAAGCACACACAAGACAAAAGGCAGACTTGCAGGCTCACGAGCAGCGCGGGGGCGTGTAGAACAGAGTCAATGCATGCGTATCTCACCCCCGAGGAGAGCAAGCAACAGAAAAAGAGAAACAACGGCGAAGCACCGATCCTAGGACAAACGGAAAAGACGAACAGACCACAAGGAAGACGTAAGCAATCATAAAAGGAAGGGATCAAGAAGGAAGCGTAAGAAACATGCAAAATAGATGAGCTAGAGAAATACACGAAAAGGCAGGCGCTGGGGCATATAGAAAGGCGAGGCTGTCCGAACGGCATTACGCTGACTACTTAAGCCTCGACGGGGCGAACGTGTCATGAAATTATGCCAAATCAAGTCGTCAGTCTGTTCTGCAGACCCCCCCTCGCCCCCCAACTTCCTCGCCTCTTCCCTCCTCTCTTGCTGCGCGTAGGAATTAACACCAACCGTTAGATTCGAGGCCGCAGCCGGCCGTATGGTGTCGTTCGGTCGTTGCCTCCCTCTAGTTGTCGTGCCAGTCCGGTATCAAATCCTCGGCCCTTTCCTCGACCCGCTGGAACCATGTGCCGTCCTTCTGTGCTGCCTCGCACCATCCTTTGGAGTTGATGCTGAACGCGTTAAGGTCTTCATGAAGGTACCTGATGCTGTCCCACTCCTGTCCCCAGGACAGTCTCTTACCCCCGAGAAACTCCCCAAACATCATCCTCCTCAACAGGCGCGCCTCTGCCATGCTTGCCATGAAGCCCGCGAACAGTATACTTCGTCTGTGTATTGTCGTATCGACGCTCTCGGAGTCTGTCTTGAAGAGTGCGTTGTCATAGGACAGGATGCTACCTTCAGGCTTTCGTTTCCGCTCCTGTATAATACTCTGGCGTGCTCTTCACGAGTATCATTCGTACGTATTCACTTGCCATTACCAGTACCAGTACCAGTACCAGTACCAGTACCAGTATATCTCCCGTTTCTCCTAGTTTGTTGTGGAGGAGCTACACATTGTTCCTTATATATTTGCCCTGTCGCTTAGACGTCGTTAGACCGGAGCGTGCCGCAGGCTGTAGCTCGAGTGAGTTCGAACGAGCACAACAACACAAACCTCAGGAACACCCACCGCATACACGATACACTGCCGGACCACCTGCAGCACGGCGATCGCGGCCAACGTTTGACGGGATGCAGACGAATGCGTGCCACGCGTCATAGCCCGAGCGCGCCCGCTTCTGTAGACGCCGGGTTCGTTGAAATCGGCCACCTACTACAGCTCTTGCAATCAATGAGTGTCTCAAACATAAGACAACTACCAAGAGTATACGCAGCACACAGGAAGATAGGCAAACCGACAGACATTGTATTCATGCAAGCCTGTACACACTGCATAGATGAGGATTTCTTGCCGATAGTCGGTAAACGGTCTCATATGACACTCGAGACAACAGACAGAACACAGCAGAGAGACGGGTCAATGCACACGCAATTTGAATAACGGAAGCTTTTACGCACCTCGCGATGAAGAGGTTTTTTGGCCAACGGCAAGTACGCGCGTTCGTGTCACACCCGAGACCACAAGCGTACAGCTGGCCTAGCCTTTCCCTTTTCCCTTACCCACGTTGCTGTTCGATATGACCTGCTCTACCGAACAGTCCAACAATAGGTCAGCGTTACTTTCATAGTGTCACTGTGTTAGAGTTACAGAGAGAGTTTCACGTGGTATTAAATACGAATACTCTGACAAAGCACGTACGAGTAGACGCTACCTGGAGGTGTATGCGAGGAGGTGTATTGCGTATAACGACGAGCAGTCGTTACTACGCTGTGGAGAGTTGATCCACATTCTTCTTCCAACTTTCCACCTCGCCTTCGCCTATTTGTTTCCGGGATCTTCTTTCAAGGACGGCATCATTCTGAAATCATTAACTATACTCATCACACTACGTGTTGCAGTGCCTTGCTCACAGCCTAATATTCCTGTTGGGGGCGTGTTATCCTTCACGTATCAGACCGATTTGAACACGTTAACAAAAGTTTGATCGAGTCGCCTGACTATATCGACCGTAGACGGCGGTGACCAAAAAGAGGGGATGCAATGCTACTGTAGGGGTACGCCTACACGTTAATGAGGCTCCTCACTGGAAGCCACACAGACACTGATATTTGACAAACTGACTGGCGCTAAGGTAGGGGAAGCATCTTTAGGTCCCTGTATTTCAGCCGTTTAAAGCCACTCGGAAGAGTGACTACCCTATATGTTTGAAGGCTTATGTGTTGTGTTTACATAGTTGACGGTATGCACAACTTTGGGAATGTTTGTTACCCTGTGCAGGAATCAAAATACATGTTTGAGAGAGGTAACAAGTCCCTCGCTGGAGTGGCCCAAACGCGGTGGTGAAAATGTGGGTAACCCCCGTATCGCAGCACCAGTCTACTGTACACGCGTAACCCGATGAATGATCAGGATAAATAAAGCGATAGCAGGGAACAACCCACCAGTTTGGGTATTTCCTCTGCCCAGAAGCCACGTGCGTCCTAATATTCTTGGCCAAAATGTGGTACCTCTATCGTAGCACGTTCCAGGTCCCGTCGACGAAAAGCAGTGTGATGGCAGGTTTAATGGAGCAGATAGCGAGGCAATAAAACCAGGTTATTCCGAGAGGTGGAAAAGAGGATCGTCAGAGAAGACACCAGGAGCGAGACCACTTTGGACTCTGGCGGTAAAGGAGAACTTGGATGTATTTGCCGAGCTCATGTGTAGCAGAGGCATAACATGGGGAGTACGATAAGAGCTCAAATGTGAATATCAGCCTCCTGGAATTCAGTAGCATTAGGACTGCTGTTCCCAAGTTCAGTGGGTTGGTTGAGCACCGCTCTGTCTGGAGCACAAGCGATTTGAAGGTTTCGAGCCTATGATCCGATGCTTGGTTTCTTTGGGTACTGACATGGAATTTGCGAGTGGCGACAGCAAATAAACGGCTACACCTGGTATGTGTTTTGGAGTAGGGATTGAGCCCTGAACAAATTAGGAAGGCTAGGATTGCGTAGACATGCTTGGCAAAGGGTATGGCTGAGACATATGTTTCGAGTTAATATGCAGCCACCACGCTCGAGTACACAGAGTATCTTAGTTTGATATACCGCTTGGATATCGGACAAATGCGGCGAAACTGATCTGCCGTGTGTTCTTTGCTAGTCGGTATATCTAAATTATATCCAATTTGCGGTTTTCAGGGCGTTGGTGTTATTTCTGAGCATCTGACTTCCCACAATAAGCATCATGAACATTTCATAGAATGTTACAGGGACGTTGCATAGAACGGTGCAAGGAACATTGACGGGCTGTCAGCAAGCACAACAGCTGTAGGTAACATGTGCCCGTAGCATGGGCAGTGTTCCGTCAGGATCAGGTCACCGCCACGCCTATCTCGGGCACTTGTACTTTCTCCCTCCTATCTTTTTTTCTCTCAGTCTTTATTCATATAGCCACATAGTAAGCTTTTTCAAATATTGCATGTTATTTTTCTTTACAAGCGATTTTCAGAGACACTTCGGTGCCACCTCTTCATCTCTTGCCGTAGAGACAGAACCTCTCAAACCATCATCATTTGGAGGTATTCCTTTCAGAGTATGAGGGTCGCCTTTGATCTACACATCGACTGGCACCAAGCATCGGCGTTCGGCTGAGTTCGTCATGCTCTTTCAAGACGCTAGAAGAACGGCCCGCACTTTCTTCAGTGCGGAGTAATTGTTCTGCGAAAACAAGACCAGCGTCGACATCGAGGCATCACATCGACGTCAATTTCATCAGCCATATTGAAGATTAAAGACTGATTTTACGCTTCAAGGGGGAAGCATGTAAGGAGACTGCTCGCATTATCACGCGTGAAGCAAATAAGGACATATGTTTCACGCTATCTAACACACGCGAAGTCGTCGTGAAAACCGTTACTTCAAGTGACCAGGAATTACGAAGTACTTACAAGTATGTGTCCTCATGTAAGCAAAATAAAAATACAATAAGCTCGACCAACTGCAACGCGCAGCGAAGTCGTTGGCCACTCCGCTACTCAGCCTATCGACGGGGGTATCACCTTCAGTCTAGACGCTTTCAAGCTAGAAGGACGTGTCAGACTCGAACAAACGGGGTGTTCGTCTCCACGCAACAGTTTTCACATTTTCACGCGTCGAAGTATGTTTTTAAACTGCTATCACGCTACTAGGCGTATACCAAGGTTTAAACTGCTGTCAAGTTACCACGCCAGCAGCAAGATAAACGGCCACGACCACAGAGAAATTACTCCGAGTTCAAGCACGCGTCACGAGTCGTTGGTCATAGAGAAGGTGTTTCCCGACCTACGCATAGCAGTCATAGTCCGCTCAGTTTGCAGAAAGTGCAGCCTGCACCGAATGAAGAATTAACCAATACCACAACAGCGGTAGTGCGCACATTGTTCACTGGAGGAAGACGAAACACGGCAATCACCGTTACTTCCGCGACGGTCAAAACGGCCAACACAACGTCGACAACACGCGATCATTAGCGGCGACGGATCTATTTTGCCTAGATGCGCCTGCTCCATCAGGCACGCCGGCCACTGGTACATTATGTTGCAACTTTCGCGGTAAGTCGTTCTACGATAGCCCCGCCAACTTTTTTTAAGGAAGTCGCCGGTTTAGAAACCAGCTGCCGGCCGTATCTGCTGAAATACGGTGCCCCCGACCACCCAGACGTCATCGTTCGATAGTCCTTCGCAAGCAAGAAATTATTGGAAGATCGTTTTTTTATAGCATCCTTTTTCGTGTCGAACAGCCATGAAACGTTCGTTAAAGAAAACCGCTGGTTTTGGGGGGGGCTATCGTAGAAGCAGACCGGTTAACCCGTGTTTAGCTGATACCGCGACTACAGCTACGCCTACCTGTGACATCTACTTTATCTACAGCAGCACCTACGACGATTACGAATATATCACAACAGCTATCAGGGCAACACCGACAACTAGGTACAGTGCCTGGAACATTCACGGTGGCAGCGGCTTCTTGTTCACCCAACCCGGCCCCAAAACGGGCCAGAAAAGGAGATGCGCCGGGTTCGTTCGAACAAAAATATATATCCGAACTGCCGATCACGATTGGCGGATCTGCACTTGGAGTGAAAAAAACAAATCCAGGACATCTCCTGGACCCCCCTGGAAGATCTATTCTAGGCCTTTGTCGGGACTATACCGTATCTCGCTCAGTTTTGACTGCTGTTCGATTGCGACTCGAGTTTCAAAAATCATTTTTTTTCATTTCCGCCCCTTTTCGTTTCAGAGTATGTATCTTGAACTTTGTGTGGCAGCGGCATCTCGCTCAGTTTTGAGTGATTTTAGAATCTGACTTGAGTTTCGAAAATCCTTTTGAAATTTTTTGTTCGACATTTTCTCGAAAAAATGTCTTGATCTTTGTGTGGAATAATTATGTTGTAGTTCGTGTGAGGATGTTGTCCAGGGGGAGACCCCGGGGGGAAAATCACAACATCTCCGCAAATATGTTTTCGCCAACATACAGACGGCCCTACGCAAATTCCGTTAAATAATCGGTCGAATTCCTAGCTATAATAGAGAGCAAATGGTCATAAGGGAGCGCTTGATGAAATGATTTTCGTACTGTCTTGAGTTATGAACAGTTGTTGGTTATTAAATCTATATATGACGCGTGCTACAATAGAGATTGCACCTTTTGGCCTTTTTGTTTCTGAATGACGGGGCTCCTTAACCCGAAATCGTCCGAATCTCAATCTTGTCTAGGAATATGATTGTTTCAAATGCCTAGTACATGGGTTTACTCATCGGGCTGCCCTTCCAGATAACAAAGAAACGGTTTTCGGGTCTGATATGGAGCTCCTAAAGTGAAGAGCCCCAGAAAATAACATAATGGAACAACACCTCTATCGTAGCATGGGTTATATACCAGGAGACAACATTAACACAAAGAGAGATGGTGGGACGATTGAGCTGTTTGCGAAGGTCTGGAGGGTTTGGATGGGGCGGAAGGAGAGGGGGGAGGGAGGGAGGGAGAGATAGGAAGAGGAACGAGGGAGGAAGGTAGGGAAAGCGAGGTGCTGGAAAAAAATCTGCTAGAAGGGTAGCACAGTCATATATTGTTACAGTAGCAGTTGTAACAGACGGCCTTTTCGGGTGGGAATCGTGTTCTTCACCCACGTGAAAATAATGCGGTTGGGTACGACACTACTAGAAGGACAGCCGTGAAGGAGTGTTCGTCGAGGACGGAGGGTTAGGGCAGAGCTTCATACCGGCGGCGCCAAACGAGCTGAAACTTGGCAGGGGTGGGTAAATTCATGGGCAATGGCTAGTGGCTGAGTGCTAGTCTAGCGTCGGCGAGTGTTCTTCCGTCATCGTTTTGAGGAAAGCAACTATTAGGTTTGGAGTTTCTTGGGAAAGCGAACCACGAACGAACGTTTTCGAATATCCGCTCGATGGGACCATGTATCGCCGAAGTCTCTACTCGTAAGGGAAACAACTAGACGGTTTTAGCATGAATCTACCAAAAACATGCCAAAGCCCGCCGGCAAACATTTGAAGCGCTGATACACCGCTCGCTGACAAGATGTCATGCTGACATTCGAAATACCGCGATGATACCGCGGTGATGTACGTTACCCCACAGACTCCGCGCACGCCTTTAGTCGTCAAGCTTATATACCGGATAGACTGTACCACATAATGTGTTGCATAATATTTCAAAGGATTATCAACGCCGCTCCTCCCATCCATGAGACGACGTTGGCGTGAGACTACCAAAATCATGTCAAAGTCGTCACTGGGTCCGCAGGCAAGCCTTTGGAGGGCTGTTACACCGCTCGCCTGACTAAGCACCCATCTGAAAGGGAGAATACCGTAATTTGATAGGGCTGTGACGCACGTTAGCCACCATCTTCAATGCACGCCCTTATTCGCCAAGAATACCGCCAAACCGACGGCACTGTTGTACCAGGTATTGTTCAACGACATATTATAGCAAATGGCCTATAGTAGTGTATGCAGAACGCATATTTCCAAGATAGCACTCACGCACCGACGGATGATTGTCTACACCCAGAAATCCTTTACTCCAAGACCGGGAGCTTGCGTCAGCAACCTCAGGGTCTCTTTTTCAAGTTTACCATAATAGGGTTAACCATTTCACTCCGGGCTTAGGGGGTCGTACCGTACATGTCACGGGTCCACCACAACACATCTGACATCAACCGTATCTTGTTATCACGGGTTCGTAACAAAAATGGGCCATGTCTGTTGATGTACACTGCCCAGGCAGGCGGGCCATCTAGACCAGGGCGCATAAAGGGGCACATAATCCGGAACACTAAACCCTCGTCACATAAAATAAAACCATAACATCGCAGACCATAGTATTGATCACCGCAATACCACGAACAACCCCCCCACTCAGTGCGAGGTACCAGGTCCAGAGCCCTTATCCCGCATGTGTCAGGTAAAACAGCAAATATGAAGTTCCACATCAAACAGTTGGCAAGGTAAAACAGCCAACCCAATTAAGGAACATCCCTATATCAATTCTTAGGAATATATATATATCTCCAAATATACCGAGATATCTCCATCCCAATTCCAATAGTTGTCTCACCAAATATACCGATATATCTCCATATCAATTCCAGCATATATCTCTCAAAATAAACCGAGGCAGTAGCTACGATAAGAGAAAACCAAACAAACGAGAGTATGCTGGGAACCCCTCACCAAAATAAAATAGCCCCGTCTTCAAATATATATATCCTACCGCCGATCAACATCGGCCCCCCTGTTGTATATATGATCTATAAGAGCATAACAATAGCGCTTATCTGGTAGGAATAACTAAACGAGGCGTGCTACGATAGAGGTGCACCTGTTTTGTACTGAGACTCCTCACTTTAGGAGCTCTGTAGTCCACCCACAAACTGGTTTTAAGTCAACCAAAAGTGCAACCCGATTAAACACTCCATGGCCTAGGTATACAAAAAAATCATATTGCAAAGCAAAAATGACACCCTGCCGATTTCGGGTTAGGGAGCTCTGTCATTCAGAAACCAAAAAGGCCAAACGTGCTACCTCTATCGTAAAACGAGTCAAAACCGAATTATATGGCTGTCCCTCTCCTAGATAGTCCCCACGGAGAAATGCAAAAAACAAAACGCCTGTGTGTGCAACGGTCTTGGTCAGAGGCATGGCGGGGTCTTGGATAGGCTCTGTACGGCTAACGGACGTACGGTTCCAACACAAACTCTTCCATCTACAGACGCTAAATAACGTGACCTCTTCGACTCCCCACTCTCGATCCTAGACAATTTTCATACAGGGCGTAACGGTTTAATGTGTCTGGCATACATCTTAATCACGGAGAGAACGAACGGTATGCGTGCCTGTCTAGACCATGACCTAGGTATTGCATGGTGCGTGGATGACCGCATGGTCTGGGCATAGGGCTACAGTATCACGTGAGGGTGGTGAAGCTGTGTACTTGAAAGCGCGTTACTTCTTGTTTAGTAGGGCGAAGTCGGTACCCAGAGCGCCGGACACGCGGTAGTCCTCGACGGTACCACGGAACGCCTCATGCCCTTTCATCACCGGAAGGCCAGCGTGGT
>JAYJME010002678.1:0-13292 GCA_036873775.1 Costaria costata | reverse complement strand
TCCCGGCATAGTAGGGATGCGAGGGTTTATGGTCATACGACTACGGCCGTGCATGATATGAGTACACCCCCCCCCCCGTGTGGTACCAGCATTGCGGCATCAGAGAAATCGCCTTCTCCAGTAGCCTTTATTTACCGCATGTTGTCTGGATTATTTTTTAGGGTACAGTATAGAACTCCGGGAACATTTTATTACTTGACTTCAGTATTGTCCACCAATTTTTCAAAAAAAAAAACGCCTGTTTTTTTCCAGAAAAAGCCCATAGGGGTCGGGTCGGGGTTGGGGTAAGGGTTATTAAGGGTGGGGTTAGGGGCAAGGGGTAGGGTCTACGGTGGTAGTGTTTTGGGCGTTTTTCGAGATATATCCCCTCTCATAACACTGGAACCAAGGCCAAGACCAATTCCCCGATTTCTATACTGTATCCTAGATAATAGTTCAGATTTGTGGGAAAGGCGACTCCTGTCTCCACCTTATTATTATACTAAACTACAGTATGCCATAGACTACGTATAGTATGCAAGTCGAGGATTTTAATTTATTTTACTAAAATTATTTGAAATACGACAACAAACTTTGAGTTTGACCAGTTAATAAGACGGGGTTGATACCCACCTTTATAAGTTGCATGATACTTCGACCGAACGTGTTCTACCTGGTATATATACCAGTATTTATTTCTCGAATTGAACTACTGTATTATTTGTGAAGTAGACCTTCTATGTCGTAGTTGATATTCAGCTTTTCGAATTTGAATAGATCGATCGCGAGTGTTTTATCATTTCTCTCATGAAAGATATACCAGGTAGGTCGGTGACTCCACCACTGGATGCTCTGTCAGGGTCAACAGAACGATGTTCAATAACCACATTCTTTATGACGACAGTCATTCTCCAAGCAGTCCAGCATTTTGCGGATGATATAACATTTTACGTACGTGTCTTGTTGCTCGAATTACACCGGACAAAACTCATTCGGATGGGGCAGGGGTTGAGGCTGAGGTTGCGCGTGAATTATGTGCATAAGATCGCACCAAGAGCCGGGGGGCGTGGTGCGGGTTCCGCACATCTATTTTGAGCACAGCATCACTTTTCGCTGTAAGACCAACTACTATGAGATCGTTTTGGCTCTCAAAACTGACTTCTGGCCAATTACACCGGTTTTGCTCCGCTGGACAGTCAAGGACACGGATACACTCCTCAAGATTCACCCTGTATTTTTTTCCGAGGGCTTTCTTGAGCACATCTCCGTTTCTCTAGGGTTCTATTTATTTTGACGCAATCATTCACTTATCTTCGTAGGGTCTTGTTCGTCAGAACTGGGGACAAATATAATGAATTTTTGACGATTTTTGGTTAAAAATCAGCATGTCCTCAAAACTGGCAACATGGACAAACAGTCAAACTACGACTATCACGAGAAACGGAAACCTACCCCAGAAGGCTCTCGGAAAACTCGGGGCTGCATCCTTACCAGTCTACCGACATCGGATGTTTTCGACCATCCCGTCGAGTAAATTCCGGCGATCAAACTCAGTTATCAGAGCCCCAAAATAATTTCCCCTCGGACAACTCACCACTCCCCGCGTCGACGGAGCGCTTTATTCCCTGGGAAAGGACGCATGTTCTCCCCGTTCGCCCCCGTGTCCTTGTTTTCCACCAATTTCCATCAACAAGGACACCGTTGCCCTCACCACGTTTCACACCAGCCCGGCCCTTCGAGCGGCTTGTCTTGCCCTGGGGCAGCAGTGCCGCACCCGGCTGGTGTGTCAAGGTCAGCAACGAGGTAATAATATGTCTTGAACGTGTTGCCGCCTGCCTCGACGACGTCGTGGTATTCGATCCCGCCCCCTCTGCCCAGGTCATCAACACCGGGGCCGGTTTTGTACGCCGCCAAAAGTACAACCTCAAACATTCCCCTGCCAGGGTCAAACTTGGCGCCACCGACGCCGATTACCTGGGGCATACTATTTCCTTCTTTGGTGTTATCCCTAATGCCGACACGGTCGCCTCCTTTCCCTCAATGCCGATGCTCACAAACGGTAAGCAACTCGGCGCACTCATTGGGGGCATCGACGACTACCGCACGTTCATCGCAAGCATGTCCACCCGTCTTTGCCCCGTCAACTTACACCTCAAACAAGGCGTAAAGTTCGTTTAAACCCCAACGCCTAGAAGCCGTCACCTGACAACTCCTCCACAACTCCGCCCCTCAACCTATCTTACTCCGCCCCTCAACCTATCTTAGTCTACCTTGACTGGAACGCCGTGGCCGACAACCCCGGTTCCGTCCGCTTGTACTGTGACGGCAGCCGCGATGCCGTCAGAGCCACCCTCGAGCAAGAGTAACCGGACGATCCCGTGCGCCCCGTCCTCGTCATTGGCCGCGCAACCCTTGACCAGACTCTCCTTAACCGCACTCGACCCCAAAACCGGCAGCATTGTTTGGCCCATCGAACGCCTCCGCGGTTACGTTTGGTCCACCATTCTCCGCATCTACTCCGACCATATAGCTACCAAACACACCACCAATGCTGGCGGCAAACACAATGGTCGCGTTCAGCGCTGGCTGGAATTGCCTGCCACCTTCTCCTACAACCTGGAACAACGTCAAGGCTCGGCCAACGGTGACCCCGATTTTCTCTGGTACTTTCCCCAATTAACCCCGGCCTTCCACTGCACCGGACCTAACCGCCTTACCAGGATTAACTCTATCATGCGAGCTTGCAGTCACACCCCTTCCAAGCCTTTCACGCCGGGTATTGGGTTGGGCTGGCTCTTCCCCCTCTCGTTCAGCTTTATCGTCACCATTCCCCCCCTTCGCCTCACCGACCGAGACATCGGCAGCTTCTGGCGACACTGGTTGAGCATGGACACGACTGGGCTCTTCCGGCCATCAAGTACCTTTGTTGCCAATGTTACCAGCCCGGACGCCGCCGCCGACTCGTCTCGCGGCTTTTCTGTTGGTTCACGTTCTGTTCACGACCCCGCCGTCAAACCGTGCGTGCACCGGCCCACGTTCTGTCAAGATACCGCCTCCGAATCGCGTTGCAGCGTTTCATCCGGCCCGTGTTTATCCCAAGACCCCGACAGCGAATCGCTTGGAAGCTTTTCCATTGCCTTCATGCTCCGTTCGAGGCCTGGCCAGCGAATTACCTTGCCGGGTTTCCGTCGACCACATATATTCTCACGAGTCCGCCGCGAACCGCTCTCAAGCTCCGAGAAAGCCGCCGTGGCGGCTGGAGCTCCTGCTGGCTTGGTGCTCAAGCCACTCGCCGTCTCCCCATCGCCCACCTCGGGCGTCTCGAACCGATCCTCTTCTCTCGTCAAACCTGATTTCTTCCTCGACCCGTACTCACTCCGCTACCGCCGCTGCAACTCGCCGGACGCCTGTAGCTTGCGTATTTGGGCGCCGGACTGCTACTACTGTACTTTGAAGGCAATCACAACTCATCCGCTACCCGCCTACGTCTCGGGCCTAGCCCCCGCCACCACCCCAAAGATCTATTTTACCCAACAGCCTCGACTGAAAAGACACCGCGTAGCCTCCAACCGCTCCTGACGCGACCGGAAGCCATCTTGCTCCGCGCGAAAATATTTCTCCATCGCAGGCCCCCATCTCAAGACCACCGCAGCCGAAATCTGCTACACAAACCCCGGCGCCACCCACCCTTCTCCTTCCGGAACCCGCCGTCGAACCTGATGACGATCCTCTCCTCCATTCCTCATTGGAGCACCTCACCCATATAAACCGGGCATGCGAACAACCCACCGAGCGTCTTTGCCACGCCACCATCCGATTGTTTCCTTTGGACTCCCCTACTCCGCTGCCAGATGACCTCTTGGACTCCATCCCCGTTTCCCGCTGCTACTTGTTTATGAGGTCCTCAGCCCTCGCCGCAAAAGGCCAACTCCACACCATTGACGACAGCACCGCCCTTCTCGTCCACCGACCATCCGTACCACCTTCACGCTATATCGTACCATGCCCCACCACCCGGCCTGCCCCCACGTGTCTACGTTCCAACGTTAGCGTGACCATGGGTGCTGTCCACGTCCCGCGCCGCCACCTCTTGTCAGTCGGGGATTTCACGAACACCGATCACGTTAATGTGCTTTTACTGGTGGGTTGGCATGGGTATCTCCACGCGGTAGCGGCCCTGCCGCTCCCTCAAGTGCCAGGCGCGTAAAACTTCGCACCAAACCATTGGTTGGCCTACCTTTTATCTGCAGCCGTCTAATAGCCCCGATATCCTTGTCGGCGTCGACGACCTTGGGCCGCTACCTACCACGCCACGGGGCAACGCCTACGTCTTTCTGTTCACAGACCATTCCAGCCGACGCGCCGACACGTACACCACAACCGGCGGTCGGTTCACGGCAGCAGGCACCGCCGAAACCCTCATCGACCGTTTCATCCCACTCTGAAGACGTCCCGTTACCCTCGTTTCCGATAACGGACTCCGTGTTTGCTCAAACCTCTCCCACGCCCTCTACAAGCATCTCGGCATGAACAAAATCACCACCAGCGCATAGCATTAATGCACAAACGATGGTTTCGAGCTCCTCTATTACACGATGGCCCTAGTTCCCGCCATGGGGGAAGATGAACAACACGCCGACTGGGATGGGTAAACCCTTTCCGTGGAGAGCATCAATTAAACACCCGCCAGCGTCACCACCGGGCTTTCCCCCACCAAAGTACACATGGGCAGCGTTCCCCTCCCCCCCCTGACTGGGTTCGACCTTCCTACTATTGGTGGGACCGAAGCTTAAACCGGGACCGACTGGCCTTCTTCGGCATGGCCACTGACCGTCAACAACGCGCATACCTCATCGTCCGCGACCATCTCGCCATCTCCACCTCACGTCTCGAACGCCGCAACGCCTCCATCCTGGACGCCCCCCCCCACCCGCCTCCGTTTGCCACCGGCGGTTGAGCGTGGGTCTACAACGGTACTGCCACTATATGCCCAGTCGCCAAGAAAGGCACCGCCGCCACCGTCCTCAAGACAAAAATCTCCTTCGACTGGATAGGCCGGTTCATACCTCTCACCGTGGGACCGACACCGGCCTCCGACACCCCCGACGGCAGCCCCGTGTAAGACAAATTCGCCCACCTCGACCTGTCTTCCGACATTCCGGGCCGCTTGATTGCAACCGTCGTGTTTTCGTCCTTCGGTGTAAGCCCTGCCGATCTCCCGACGACACCCACCACCTGCGCAAGCCTCTCCGGGCCGGCCTAACCACGTAGGTCCTTAAGTTCTGCTCGACTAAGTCCCCTCCGTACCACGTCACCCTCGACGATGTCACACGGCCGCTTTAACGCCTCGAGGTCGAACAGACCCCGGGTAACCAATTCGTTCGCGTCTAATGACGAGACGCATTGCATCGGAATTCCAAGAGACTTCCCTGGGACGTCCATGGGACTTCCATGAGACGTCTTTGTGACTCCCATGTAACTCCCATGATACTTTCATTACACTAGACTGTTCCCATGAGACTTACGTGGAACGTTAGTGATACTGCCATGGGACTGCAGTATTCCCATGGGACTTCCGTGGCACAGCCATGTATTTCCCATGAGGCTTCCAAGGGGATTCCATGGGGCCTCCTTGGCACTTCCATGGGATTACTGTTGTGCAATGGGGCTTCCATGTGGGAAATATGTTGGAAGTCCATGGAATTTCCATGGGGCTTGCATGGGATTTCCATGAAAGCCCCCCTAAACTACCCAGAAAAAAACTAACTAATTTGCATCCCTACCCATGATGTGGACCATGGTATATCGTACTGATGCACATCACCCCGGCGTGAAATCTCGTAAAATGTGCATTCAAGTTTAGAGCGTTGATATTGCACCTTCGTACACACACGTATTATGCAGGTGTGGACTCACTTACGTGCAATGTACGGACAGTCGCATGGAACTCTTAGTTTCCTGAAAACTTGCCCCAACTTTCATGGCAGCTGCACACAGATGCCCGAAAGCTTGCACGTACTTGCATGCAATTGCCAGTACTTGCATAGCTGTTGCATTCAAGCGATCTCATAAGATGCTTCATGGCGTACAAGTACTGCAGCAGCGTAAGCTCCCGGGCCAATTCCTAGACTAGTATCACCTCTGTTTGAGTGCAAGAGAGTTGCACAGTTTTGCTCGTCGGATGCTCAAAATCGACAGATCTCCAGTGTGTTGGTTGTTGAAACGAGCAACGCAGTTGTTTGACGAGGAATCAAACGCGTTCGCGGACGATATGGATACACGACGTGTAATGCATGACAGGTGGATGGGACGGTCAGCACATATCGTTTGATCTTGTATCTTTGTACCTTGGTCGGAAGTGAAAAATTATGTTGTTGCTTGCTTTTGCTTCTCGGCTTCCGCAGCATATGGAGGCGTACCCTTATTGTTCTGACGGGAAGCTTCCGAATGCTCGATCCCTGCCCGTACAAATAGGCCTTCGGTGCATGAGTTCGGATAGTCCCCACCCCCACACCATCGTACAAACCCCTGTCGCCCGGCGCCCTAAACTCCCCCCGATCCCGACGCATAAATATCGTTGGTCCAAACCGGGTATTCCAGTCAACCCCCGATGTCAGCGTGAGCCGTTCGCCGCCCTCTTCAGGCGCCCCAAGTCCACAACAACCCCCCTAGCCCGACACCCGTGGGCGTCGGTGCTAGACGGGCATTCCTGCGACCGGGACCACCTTCCCCTACCCAATCATCTATCTTCCCCACGCTCCGCCAGCTGCTAGCGGCGAATTTTATATCCTCCGATGGACGCGCGTGCCTTTATAAACCCCGTGGGTCACTTTCCAGCGGCGACTACGCTGCTTCCAATTCTCCGTCCGGGAACCGCACCCACCAGCACGGCATCTCGACGATGTACACCCGTCATAGCGCCAAAATAGCCCCTGCGCACGATTGCCCGACCCGTGTGCTGTTCAGGAAATCATGTAATACCCTCGTGAGCAGCACGCGGTAACGCATACTCTTCCACGGCGTTAGTTCCGGTCGGGGCCGGCGGGCCCGGCCTCCTTATGTCTCCCACGGGGCATGGAAGGCGTCGAATTGCAGCGGGGTGAATCTGTGCCGGATCTCCTCTTCTGGCAGTCCCTCCGACGCCGTCCCACTTTGGTACCGGCCCCTGTACTACCACTCCCACAAGTCACCAGAGCTCCACACCACCCGTCGACCAGCCAGAGTGTAGAGCGGCACGGCCACCGTCGAGGTTCCGACTAAGCCCAAATACGCAATCTAGACCAAGTGAGTGAACTCGTCCTCAAACGCGTGGCACAAGCACCCCGGTCGCACGTACGAAGTAGAGGATCTCGAAGTCAGCCGCCAACACTGTCCTCCCCCTGATCCTGCGGCCTCTCGGCGTGGCTTGATCACTGCGGCCCGGTTGCTGGATGCTTGCCGTCCGGCACGGCCCAGTCCAGTGCGTGTGCGGCAACTTTGCGTGTACCCCCTCCCTCGATAATTTGTTGCCCGCCTCCTCACCAGCACCACGCCTCCCGCCTGCGCCCGTTCACCTAAGGAATTCCGCATAATCCTCGCGTTGTTGCGCGGTTTTCGTCAGTGGGTTTCCTCTTGCCGCCTCTCATGTATTCCGCGGAGTCCCAGCAGTGTCTGCTACGGGTCTTGCACGAAAGTTTGGTTAACCCCATACAAAAAGCGTTTCTATCCAGCGCGGGAGTAAGCATGTCCAGGTTCGTGCACGCTTCACAGTCGACCAGACTATATAACGTAGTCCCGCCTATGGGTAGGTGAGGGCCCGGCGTTGTCTGCTGAATACCACAGGGCACCCTGTTGTACTCGTCTCGCCTCGCAGGCCAGAATTTGCAGAACTCCGCCAGCACCTCATGGACCCACCCCCCCCATCCTCTCCACAGTCCCTTGGGTGCGAGGGTGATGAGCGGACCCATGGTCGAGGTGCACTCTCTGCTATTGGCACAGATGGGTGGCCACATTACTGGTGAATCCCCTCCCAGCGTCAATTCTGGCCGACAGCGCCATACCGAACGTAAGAAGCAGCTCTAACAGGTTTCTCGCCGCGCAGACGGTATCGTTGGGCCCTATCGGGTACGCGAACAAAGACCTGCTGGAGCGGTCCACCACTACCACCACGTACATGTTCCCCCCACAAAGGGCTTACTTCATACCCTGGAAGTCCATATCGAGCACTTCACACGGTATCAGCAGCCGGGAGGTCGTCATGGTCACTCATTGGCTCCAGAAACCCCGCTTCCTCCGTCTGCCACACAGTATGTTTGACCACAGTCTAAAACATGTACCTGCCATTTCCGACGGGGGCCATGAAACAGACTGAGGCATCCCTTTAATTTCGCCGGAGGCTAAAAACGTGTCTTTAGGTATATAAACGCACGTTGTCAAGAAGGTTTCGGGACAATGGTCACCATTTTATCGCAATGTTTATACTCCGCCGGGGGCGGCCCCCCGTGGTCTTCCGGAGTCCCTGTGGGGGGGGGTCTTTTTGGGAGCGAACACCCCGGAGGCGCGTGCTGCGCGCAACATGCCTGCCTCTCGCGTTGAGCTGTGTGCAGCACTCCTTCCGGTTTCCTGTTTTATGTGCGGGGAGTAGGTGCGACCCGTGCTACGATAGAGGTGCACCATATTTTTTCTGAGGCTCATCAATTTAGAAGCTCCATACCACACCCGAAAACTTGATTTTGAGTAAACTGGAAGGGCAGCCTGATGAACAAACCCATGGACTAGGCATTAAAAAAATCATATTGCTAAACAAGATTGACGTTCGGACGATTACGGGTTAAGGAGCCTCGTCATTTAGAAACAAAAATGCCAAAAAGTGCAACCTCTATCGTAGCACGCGTCGTGCCGGCGTCCTAAGTACAATTTTATGCCCTGATGCCCACCCCCCGTTGACCACGTATCTCATCGTTTCTACACGCTCATCTCTTGGCATGCACTATGGCCTTCAAGCTGAACGCCGTCTGTACCTGCCGTCGTCGTGGGTTCTTGGCCGACTACCAGGTACCAGGTAGGTGCGAGTAATTGCTGTGCTGTTTCGTAGTTTTCTTCCAGTACTCTTTCGTTAGCAAGCACATTTCTTTGTGCTGCGGCTGAGGCAAAGACCTGAAAGCATGATGAGTGTCGAGGCTCCGCCTCTATGGCAAGAGATGCAGAGGTGGCACCCAAACATCGTACAAACAGCATTACAATCCTGCCGAAACGGATCTACAGACATTCCAAACTCAAACCAGAGGGGAAGGGGGAAGGGGAGGGTTCAGCAGTAGTCTAGCTCCCTATGACCATGTTACGAGCTATAAAAACAATTGCCGAAACCAGCATAATTTACGAGAGAAACAAATAACCCATTATCTGGTATATCATAGGTAGACCTGGGACTCCAAAAGGCCTCGCTCCAGGCCGACGATCTTCTCCTCTCGCGAAGCCGTGATTGGAGAGGGCGGCGCCTGCGGCTACTCTGGACCACACTCCCCAGACCAACCACGCTCGCCAGCCCCCTTGATCCTCCTCACTCTCCTTCTCCTTATCGCCCGTTCACCAACATCTCCATCCGGTGTTTATTCCACAACGCTCTCAAAGCAGAAAGAAAACTCCAATTTCGCAGTTGCAATCTCCTCTACCTTGCCTCCGCTGAAACTTCCGTCATCAGCCGGCATTGAAGTTTCCGGCGGCTGCGGCGGCGGTTGTGATTTCTTCTCCCTCATGTCAACCTCCTCTGCCCGGGCGGCCGAGGAGATGGTTTGGGCGGTGGTGGTGCATCGTATTTCGCCACCTCCCATTGCTACTCCGTCTCTTCCTCAACTTGATGTGACGGCGGCAGCGGCAGTTCAGGATTATTCTCCTCCGGCTCTCTTTTCAGCGCATCCTCCTTGTCGAACACCTCTTTTCCTCCAACAGCCATCACCATCCCCTCCTTGCCAGCCGAAGATTTTAGCTCCTGAGGCCACTGCTGCTGCGCCGGCGAATGTTGCGGTGGCGGCGACGGTGGTGGCGGCGACGTCTCCGAATGCACTCTCATTTGTGTCTCCTATTCCTACTCAACTGCGCGATGTGACGGTCGCGGCGGCGGTGGCGTCTCCAGTCCCTCCGCCTACTTCGCCCTGCGCCCTTCCTCCATCAAACTTAAACTCATCATCCTCATCGTGCTGCGGTTACCGCGGCGGCGGTAGAAGGGGCTGCTGCTAAAGCCCAGCCCCTTTCCCATGCTTAACCTCTTCCGGTTTGCCATGCTGCTGTTGCTGGAGCTGCTGCTGGTCCAGACTACCCGTTGTTGCTTCTGTCTGACTCCTCGACACGAGGGGGTCACTGGATGAGTATTCGCTGGTCCTTGGCTCTTTGTCCTGGGCGCGCGTGCTCTCTCCTTTTCCCTGCTCTTGCGCGTGGGTTCCGGCTGCTTCGTGCTGGACCTAGTGGTTTGCTGTTTGCTGCTCCTGCCGCTGCAGCGCTGCTTGCTGAGACGAGGGCGACGAAACAAAGTAAAATATCCCAAATATATGACGATCCGACCCCCCTCGGCGAGGCTATCTTGAAGCTAATCAAGCAGTCGGGTAGCCCAACATGTCTGCCTCATAAGCCTCTGCTTCTGGGAGCATTAACCAATTCCGTAGAGCACTGCCAATCACTCTAAAGGGGATGGTTACTGGGCTTCGCGGCCCCTATGTCCATCTTTATAAGCTCTCAAGGCAGCGACGGCTCTTGCTGCGATTTTCCCTATCCCGTAGTTCAATCGACGCAGCGGCATCCGCCTTGGCTTTGATGATGTAGGCCTCCTGCCGTTCCGCAGTGAGGTTCAGGAAGGGTATAACCATCCTATGTCCCGCTCCACGAAGCTATCGCATCGAACGATTGCGCTAGCGTAATTGATCGCTTCGTGCAGGGGGTGGGCCCGTACAGAACATGCAGATGATGATCTCGGGTTGGGTAGAGTGGAAGAATTCAAGTTGCAGAAATATTATATTACCATGTTGATGAGGGAACTAAAGTAAGTGAGAGAGTAGAGTAACCAGAGTGGCACCTCTCTTTCCGTACACCCCCTCCAAATTGCGTGTCCCACTAGTCCGAATCCGTTTTGCCCTCACGACTTCTGTCGTACTTCCCTCCAGCCAATGGTATACCATACGTAGAGAGGACGGTTTATGATACAATTCCATTAATCAGTAATCAACTACCCCAACTACCCAAGGGATCCCGTCAATTGGCAATGACCGCTCGTATTATGAAAACACGCAACATCGATCCTATGGTGGTTCCCCGAATGCGTTACATCTCGATGATAATGATGCAAGTAATCCAATACAGATCTATTGCATTCTTGAGTTATTGTATATAGAAATACATGGAGGGGTGGGGCGGCAGAAAAAAAGGCACAAATTCCTGGCTTGGATGGCCAAAGCAGCGACTACCTCACGTCTGCCCGTGCTCGTCACGGGACCTCGTGCTTGCTCGTGCCCGACGTGGGGATGCTGACCTACACGCGATGCCTTTCTCGAAAGGACTGCGTGCAGGCCCCTCCATCCCAAAACCAAACTTGCTCTATCCCAGTTCCCGACACAGACATGCCTCAGTATCTCCACAGTAAACCCTTCTTCGTCCGCTGCTTCGTTTGTGGAGGCCGTTTCTTCGCCTACGGACAAAACTACCCTTTTAATTTGGAAACCAAGACCGCGCGGTGCTTACAGTTCGGGCAAACACATTTTGGAACGAGCTGGCTTCGAAGCTAGAGCGCCCGCTTTGTCCAGTGAGCAAACGATCTCCACGGGGCACCGCGCATCTCACGAACGGCGACCGACCGGGCTTTGAAGAGACAGAGAAGGCGGGAAGCTTGGCGGGAACCGAGTCGAAAAGGAGCTGGTCGAGAGCCGCGCGATGCACGCAGGTGACTTCCAGCAGTCTATCTGTTACAAAACAAACGACTTGATTATGTCGATTTTTTGTACCTATGGGAAGGGCAATATATATACCACGTATATATTTTGAATACGAGAAAGAAACACTTGCCTCCTCTTACTTGCGGAACAATCCTGTTTTTGTTTGCTGTCTTTCTTCATTGTCTCCTTTATCGCTATATTTACATTTTTCTTTTTCATGGTAGTGATGACGTGGTATTGGATCTTCACGACTGTGCCGCTTTCAGCACGCCCCCTCCACACGGCAGCCCTCGGTGTACCCGTCGAAATAACGGGGGCCCGTGCCCGACTTGTCGAGCAGGGGCGTGGAGAGGCGCCCACCCAGGGACGGCTCGCTCTCTCCCCGGGAAAGGGGCGGATCCGCGGGAAAGCAGGGCAAGTCCAAACCATCACGGGACAGATCAACGCCAGCTATCTACCAATCAAATCGCTGAATTAGCGCTAGCCACGCCAGTCATCTACCAATCAAATCTCCTAGAAGCGCGAAATCCCCCGGCACACAAGAAGACACACACAGCACGCACACCTGCGGTCATGCTACGATTGACCTTCGATCTCGAAATTCTATCTCGACATGGAATGAACCCACGGTCAACCCACTTCGTAGCGGGCAAGGCCAGTGAATATGCGTGACGGCCTCGAAGGTACCATTAGAATCCGTGGTCGAGGGAGCGAGAGGCTGCCCGCGGTATCATACGGTCTTCGCTCAAGCCTTCGAAAAGTTTTATTTTTTGCCGTCGGAGAGGGATCGAGAGTTTGGTCGCCTGTTTTCAACAGATGAGCTGCCAAATATGTTTTACCAGACGCCTGGTAGGACCACGCCACATATCATCGACCGTGGTGCAAGCACTGTGACACTAGGGTGGGTCGGAGCCCCTAACCAGCGCGATCCGTTCATATTTCATGACGCAGTCCTTGGATTTGTCAATCGATGTCAAACGTGAAAAATGGGGTATTTCTTGCGATCGGAGAGGGATCGAGATTTTTTGTCGTGTGTTTTCTACACACCAGCGGCCAAACGTTTTTTACCAGGCGCCTGGCCGGCCAACGCCACATATCACCGACCGAGGTGTGAGCACTGGGACACTAGGGTGGGTCGGAGCCCCTAACTAGCGCGATCCGTTCAGATTTCATGACGGAGTCGTAGCGTTTGTCGACCGATGTCTGCCGAGGATTCTCATAATAAAGTTGTCTCCAGAACCCAACACCTCCTCCTGCCAGGACAGGGGTTTCAGGAGTATTGCGCGGGCTTTCGCCCGCGCAATTAAACTTCGCGTGAGCTGTCCCGTGACGTATAAAATTTGCCGGAAAGGAGGCAAAGGAGGGGTTTCCAACCTTTTTTGGAGTCGTTTCCCCCCCCAGGATATTATTTTCGTG
>JAYJME010002677.1:0-13296 GCA_036873775.1 Costaria costata | reverse complement strand
CCCCGCGCTCCCCCCGTGTCGTCTCCTGGCCCCTTCCCACTGCACACCCTTTTGTCTATTAGCTGTTGCTAGAACTCGCTTTCGTGGGCCCAAACTTTGACAGTTCGGTCGAAGGAGCACGTGACAATCTTCCTCTCGTTCGGGGCAACGTCGCACCCCGTTACCTGCGCGCAAACACCGACGGACGACGCCGCATATGCAGGCAGGGCGGCGTGAGACGAGAGAGGACAAGAACATACAGGAGACCAAAAGACTGGACATGAATTTCCAGGAGAACATGATAGAACATGAAATTCCAGGACATGATAGGACATGACAGGACATGACAGGACTCGACATGACGCTACAAGACAAGACAAGACAAGAGGCATGACATGACTCGACATGACACTACAAGGCAAGGCAAGATACGAACTAAGACAGAGCAGGACAATACACCACAAGAAAATACACGACAGAGAGGACACAGCAAGACAGAACCAAAACGCTATGTGACACAAAATAACAGGAAAAGACAGGGCACGACAAAGACGTGACAAGACAAGATAGAACTCACCACAGGAAAAAAAAACACAACACTACAGGACGCCACCATTCTACCATCTCTGCTCCTACCCATCTCACCTTCCCCTCGTGTCCCGAGAGCGTCCTGAGGAGCGACCAGTCTCTCGTCGACCAAACCTTGGCCGAGTTGTCGAAGGACGCCGACACCAGCACCTCCCCCGACGTCCGGCTATACCTGCGTTGGAAGCGGCGATCGTTCCAAGGCAACGACAACGTTCAGGGAAATCGTCAAGGGGAGCGAGGGGGGTGGGAGTGGACTCATTATCATGCATGGCCGGAGCCGTAAGACCACATAATAAGAGCCTCACATCGGGGGCTTGGGCGACTGATAAAGCGCCACGAGCTGGTGGGGTATAAGGCTGACTGGCTGCTGGCTGGCTGGTCCTTTTTCTAGCGGTCATGGCGCGTGTTGTGTATGTGCTGGATGGGGATCGGCTCGGCGTGCGGGTGATGGTGCAGTTGGGGGTACGGGTGCTCCCGCCTCCGGTTTCCGCACACACACCCCTTCACCCCAGCCCATTGCTGTTTGTTTTTGGTGGTGGAACTCCTCGAGTACCTTTGTACGGGAAGATGGGGCATTATGTTTTTTTCGATCTTCATTTTCTTTTTCTTAATCTTGTTAAACGTTTTCTTCCCCGACCCCCATAGTTTTCTTTTCTTTTTCTTTTTTCTGTTGTCTTTCTGCTCTCTCTCTGGTGTACTTTGATACCAACAGGATTTGTAGCGGTACGTAGCTGTTGTCGGAAGGAATGCCCGTTGCCTTGGTCTTGAATTTGGTGTGGTTAGGGTTTCCGCTCAAGTGGGCGTTTTGGCGGCCAACGGCGGCAGCCTGGATTTTACCATCGTAGGTAGTGGCACGCTTTACGCTTATTAGCCGGCGACGAGGTTTTGCTTGGCGGGGGGCTATGAGAGTGCGAGTTGGGCGGTTGGACCTGTCAATTCCAAAAAATATGTATCGTGCCTGTCTGCACAGCAGGCAAGTAAGCACAACAGTCCCGCAGTAGAAACCGGCACTGGGAAGAGACCGGACTGACGCTGGTAATTTCAGCCCAACGGCGGATGGTTTGATGTCTGTTAGGAGAACCGATTAACCGATTCTTTATACTATTAATACTGCGTTTTGGATACCAGTGTATTTCTTGGTTATATACCTGGAAATATCCCATCCCCCCACCCCCCGTTTGCCGCCAAATTTGTCTCCCGATGTTGTCACGTTTTTTTTTTCCTTCGAACACTCTTGTAGATGAAACGGAAAAACTGGTCGGAGCCAAAAATATGGTAAATAGTTAAAATGGTACCGGTAGCATTTTGAGTATGGGATGGGAGCGGCTACTAAACGGGCTATGAATGGGCCGCGTAGGGTGTCAAGGAATCCTGAGGCTTTTTTAGGATCGTTGTTGTGAATTGCTCACGACTACTCTTGTGCTGGTAACGGGTTGATTTTTTACATGGTAGCTTTGTGGGTAATACCTTCACAAAAACATAACGTCGTCGAGGACACAGGTTCGAAATCTCAACTTCGAACGTTTCTTTTGTGGAAGCACTTTGCTTGCTAGCGCATGCATCTCAAAAAAACTTGTCGTCCTGGGTTCTCCACGATTTGGATCGCAGATTGGGTAGGCACGTACGGCCGTATACGCACGGAGCTCGGTCAACCGATACGCCCGAAAATCCCGCCGCTCCGAGCAGGGGGGTGTTATAATAATGGCTTCCCCTGGCTCTAGCAATTGATTGACCTTTTACCCGGTAGCTCAGTGGGTTAGCACCTTGAAAGTACGTAGCCCATACTCGTAGGTTTTCGTTGTCAATGACGCGTTGTGGCTTACCCTGGCTATGGTAATTGATTGACCTTTACCGTAGGTAAGACCGTGATACTACGTGGCCCATTGGGTTTCGCGGCTAATGAGGCGTTGTGGTTTTACCCTGGCTCTAGTATTTGGTTGGCCTTTCACTCTGTAGCTCAGTAGGTAACACCTTCAGTACGTAGCCCATAGGTTTTCGCTGCTTGTGAGGTGTTGAGGCTAACTCTGGCTCTAGTAATTGGTTGACCTTTACCGTAGGTAAGAACTTCATACGTGGCCCATAGGGTTTCGTTGCTATTGAGGCGTTGTTACTTTACCCTGACTCTAGTGATTGGTTAGCCTTTTACCCGGTAGCTCATTACCCCATACCTGGTAGGTAACACCTTCACAGTACGTAGCTGATGAGGCATTGTGGCTTTACCCTGGCTCTAGTAATTGGTTGACCTTTACCGTAGGTAAGACCTTCATACGTGGCCCATAGGGTTTCGTTGCTCATGAGGCGTTGTTACTTTACCCTGGCTCTAGTGATTGATTAGCCTTTTACCCGGTAGCGCAGTACCATACCTGGTAGGTAACACCTTCACAGCACGTAGTAGCCCATACGGTTTCGCTGCTGATGAGACGTTGTGGCTTTACCCTGGCTCTAATAATTGGTTGACCTTTTACCCGGTAGCTCAGTAGATAAGACCTTTAGTACGTGGCCCGTACATAGGTGTTCGCTGCTAATGAGGCGCTGTGGCTTACCCTGGCTCTAGTAATTGGTCGACCTTCTACGTGGTACGTAGCTCAGTAGGTAAAACCTCCATAGCACGTAGCCCATAGGTTTTCCCTGCTAATGAGGCGTTGTGGCGTGTACCCTGGCTCTACTGAGTAGTAATTGGTTGACCTTTTCCGTAGGGAAGACATTCACTCTACGTAGCCCATAGGGTTTCGCTGCTGATGAGGCGTTGTGTCTGTTCAGTTTTTGTGTGTGTTTTTTTGTTTTTTTTTTCTCCTCTACCATGTCGCGGCGGCGACGGTGGTAGTGGTAGGTGGTACAGTAGTTAGAGCCTCTCTACGAGGGCTTTATCTAATAGAGCTATTAATATACATTTATATACTTATCTGACAAGTAGTAGTATACTGTCTGGGCTGCTATTACTGTTGCAGTTGATCTATGGAGCACCACCCCATTCTGCATCGTTCTCTCTGCTCGTAGCTTAGTCTTCTGCTACAGTAGCTAAGTTTTGTACACCAGACACCCTTCATGGCAGGGCTTTTTTTTGTCGTTTGATGTGGTTTTGTATGTATTGTGCCTCTCATTGGGAGGAAGTAGTTTGTTGACATCTGCATGCATTTGTAATTCTAGTTATACTTCTTTTTTAGTACCGCTTACTATAATATGTACCAGGTACCTCGTACCAGGTACCTGTTATGTAGTAGCTGGGTACTGGTTTTGTACAGAGCTACAGCAGTAGTAGCAATACTGACCCATGTACCAGTATCGGTCTACTACAGTAGTTCCGAGCTCTAATAGATACCAGTATACTTTAAATACGTACCAGGTACGTATTACCTGGTACTTTTAACTTCCAAATATAAACCGCGAGGGCGTTAGTTGGCATATTCGAGGAAAACGATGAGCAGAGGGAAAGCTGAACCCCTATGACATGCGCGAAAAAACCAGGGCATGTACCGTGGGGAGATGTATAGACACCTGCGACTATTATACCTGTGCCGAACATGGTGGCTTGCCCAGAAGATCGCCGAGCTTGAAAACTCGTGCGAGTTGAGCTGTAAAGTAAAAGTAACGGTCAACAAGAAAATAAAACAACATAAAATAAGCTGCCTCCTCTGAGACAAGCATGGCTGCTTGCTGGCCTTTTCTGAGACAAGACGAGACTGATTGTTGTAGGCCTTTTCTCTCGGGAGTAAGAGTATTATACAAGAAGAGTTCGCTGCTTTTGATAACGTTTTGCTACTGCTGTGGGCTACTTTTTTCTCTTTTTTTCCATCCCACCTATTGTCTTCGCCCTACTTCTCCAGCTCCCTCCTTTGGTGCCTCAGATCCAGGGCCACAATGGCAGGGTTAGGTTTTTTGTTATTGACAGTGCGCGGGTTTTTGACCCCGCACGGTTCCCACGAGTAAGAGTTTTTTTTTTTTACTCGGGGGGCCGGAAAGAGCAGAGAGGAGGCCGTGAAGTACTTGATTTCAGCATTGTGCTAGAGAAACTGACTTGATTTTTTAAGAGCAGCCATCTAGCTTGTACAGTACGTCGAGGCGAGATACACACACCACAGCAGCAGAAGTGCGCTTCCCGCGACCGCCTCGCTTCCGATTCCCGTTCAGTCGGGGCTAAGCGTCCCTCCCCTCTGCCCCAGGGAGATCCCTCATTCGCCGTGCGCTCTATCCTCTGGGCCCCGCGGGGCTATACGGTAGGTCGACGTACTGCTGTACGATGTACGAGCATCGCAGCCCCACGAATACGAACCCTTCTGCTTAGAAATCGTATGGTATCATACGTGCCAGGCGGCCTATTGAAGCTCCCAGAACTCCCATGTCAGCGAAGTCGTGGTGTTCGGCCCACACGGCACGTGTGGGGAGGTGGGGCTTGGCGTAGACGGCGTGTCTCTTTGTCAGCTACCGCTACTCGTGGCCGCCTCGTCGAGCCTAACGTCCCTCCGATTCTTACAATTTTTTCGTGAGTCCTGCTTGCTCGGCGTGGACCGAAAATTGAAAAAAAAAAGTGCCCCGAAAAAAGGTGTTTGAAAGCGGTTTGTTTCAAAAATGTACGGCGTGGTAACACAAGATTTTGCTTAATTTCTCGCTACGAGTAGTGTTTTATTTTCTACTGGCGATTGAGAACCAAAGAGTATATTTTGCACCCGATAAAATGCATCAATTCGCGTGGTGCTCCCCAGTGTACTTATTTTTTGTGTAGTAGTAATACGTCGTAGTCGTAGTGGGCGAAGGGATACCATAAGTAAACGTTGGCGAAAGGACACTCGTTATCCTCTGGCTGGGGAGGAGGTGGATTGAGTTGTTTCGGAAAGCAAAAAGAAGAGGTGGCCGTTCGTTGCGTGTTTCCACCTTTTGTAAATAACGAGAGAACTCGGAGTGAGGTAGTGGAATCTTTCGTTTTTGTGATCTTTCTTTGGGTGCAAGAAAAACAAAATTGCAGATTGACTGCATATAAACCCGTACGTGCAATACACATATGAACGATATCAATCGGCCCCTGAGCGCGCAGCAGTTCGCAACTTTCCTCTCTTCAGCTTTTCTCGGGCGTAATTTCGAGCCTTTCGTACGTTTCCCGCGACGGGGTGGACCGCATATATATACCTTTCTCTGTAAAAACTTCAAGTCAACGAACAGCCTACCCAAAAGATTGAAGCTGCCCAACATCCCGAGAAGTGGTCACAGATAGCGACCGTCCAACAGAAACACATCCTATTAGAGGTCTCCATACTACAGGAGTATACGTTAAACATGAATGTCCCCTTGAGGTAACGGCGGTAGCGTAACATAATGCGTCCCTGTTTTTCCCAGAGGCACTTGGCGCACCGGCCGTGGAGATCTTCGGGGCTCTATAGTCTCGCCCCAACCCCGCACGATGGTTGTTCCTTCGTTGATGGTGCCGGTGTACCCCGTTCTTGAGGTCGTTAAATTTCGTAAACGACCTCAAGGATGCCTCAAGGACGGGTGTATCAGCACTATCAACAAAGGAGGAAAACAACCATTGAGTGGGGTTGGAGCGAGGCAACAAAGCCCGAAGGCCTGCGCGTCCGGTGCGCCAAGCGCCTGTTGAAACAAAAGGTTTTGTGTTGTTTTGAAGTGGTTGTACGTTACCGTCGCTACCTCAAAGAGATATACTCGTACTTACGGTAAGCATAAGCATTCATCTTAGGGCATAACGTACATATGCGGAACATCATACATCGCCCCTCACTATTAAATGGTAGGTAATTATTATCTCCTGAATACCATTCATTCTGCTGTTGTTGTTAACCAAAAAGGTCCTTCGAGCATACGTTGTGCTTTACGTGTACACCATTACGGGGGGACTATCACAATCTAAACCCACGACAGAACCAAAAAACTAAATATCCGCCAATTTATTTTTGGTTCTGATTACTATTTTGAAGTATAATATGTTCCCCGTAATAGTATCCTTCCAGCGCAAGGAAGTCTAGGTTGAGAAGAGGTTTCAGCGGGCGGCGGGCACCACTAACCGAACAGGCCCCTTCCACATTAGTATCCTCCCCGAGGGCCTCGACTACATGTAACGTCCACACGGTGTTCCGTGGTGCAAGCCAAACTTCCTGGCTTATCAAATAGCCCCTGAACAGAGAGTGCAAACTTCCTTACTCTAAGCTTCACCTCTACGAGGCACACGTCGACTCAGGTCCCGAGCCAAACCCCAGGGCGCCAAAACACGCCAGGCCACCAATCAATAATGACACTGCCGTCAACAACAATTCTGACCGCGCCTTTCTACTCCTTCTTGCTGTTACTTGTGCCGGAAGTCGTGAACACAATCAACAACAATTCTGGCGCCATGAAGCCTTCTTCCGACGTGTCGAAGGGGCACGTGCACTGCGTGCTCGACGCAACGAATCTCGGGTTCGCAACAGAAGTGGACAAACGCGGATCCGCCGAGCAACCCGTGCAGCCGTAGCACTCGCGTCTACTGAGGCGATCACGCCAACCACGCCCACTACCTCATAATCGAGATGGAGATTCAAATAATTCTACAATAGCATAGTTCGTGACCATTTCTTGAGAATGCGCTTTCTCCCATCAAAAACGATTTGGTGGGTATCCAATACTTTAACTAGGACATTGATATCCCAGAGATCAATGCAGCCTGACCTTGAACACGAAAAACTACATCTGCCCACATCACCATGCCATGCTATAGAAAGAGAAACAAAAAAAGCGTTAAAACTGCTGCTGCAGCTGCACAAAAATGGAGATTACGCAACTCACTCCCTACAGCATATTTCCTCACGCCTGCGGGCCTTATATGAAACTGCCGAAATCCCTCGCAATTAACGTAAATACAATCCCTATTTGCCATTTGCCCTGACTGCACTCACGGCTGGCGACGTGTAAAAATGAACATGACCCACCGACATGCTCGAGCTCACCATCGAGTGTTCGATGTGCAACAACAGTACACAATGCCATGAACATTATCAATGCGTTACTCTCTCACATTCAGCAAACCTCAGGGTCAAACGCTCTCTGACTTAGACATCTTTGCGCACGGGCAACTGTATATGCGACGTCTTGGCGCACGGGCAACTGAATCTCATGCCGAGAACTGGCAGCCATCTGTGCGTGCTTTATTCCTCCACCTCATCTTCTCAATGGCGTTTCCCGTGTTGCAAACGCTGTATACCCTCCTTTCCTTCAAGCCGGCGTGCGACAACTGTTCAATCGCCTCAACCGCCACCCTGGGTCAACCACTCCCCTATCAGCCATCAAAGGGGCCAGGAGACATGCCAAGCAAGGGAAAACGTGCGCTGTCAAGGGTGTAGGGCCGAGTGTTCACACTAAACCTACCGGTAGCAGTTTGGTGTCAGTCCAGAAAAAAACAGGGAAATTTGCTACCTTTCAAGGGGTGAAAGTGCTGCCTCCTGACATCTTTGTCAGCCACCATCAGGTCAACCATCACCTGCATCTAATGAATAGTCTATAATATAACACCCAACACCACAAAACCGGTGACGGGTCATTCTCGTGGGTTCCGAGCATTCGCCCGTCCCATTCTCGGGGACGCAGAACGCCATGTACAGAGTAGCAATTAAGTTGTACAAGAAACCTCAATTCCACCGTAACAACCCTTTTTTCCTATCCCCGATGGCATAGATCCACGAACAACTTCCCAGCCGTGAGGAACCCCGGGCTAGAATACCTCCTACGACGGGTACCTTCAAATAACGTCTGACCCATTCATCTACAAGGACCAACCACAAATTACCGTACGATAGCGCAACTCAATTACCGCAAAATTATAAAATTATCGATGTCATCATCACTGGGTCACCACTGCCGATCCCACAAACTGCTGTTCATATAAAGCACTAACAAGATATACCTACGTACTTCACTACACGAATTTACACCACTACGGCTGTCTTAAGTCTTATGCCCAATACCGCGTGCACGTATTATAGCAAGCGCAACACCACGGGAGGCCGGAAAACAGTGGAGAGGGAGGCCGAGGGCGCGGACGAGGGGGGGGTGGGAACCGGTTAGAGGGCAGTGGACGATGGTGAGATGTGACAGCCGCGAGAGGATGAGCTCATCAGTTGCATGCAGCAGCATAGTTAAATCGACACACAGACGCAGGTGTGGGCGGCTTTTAAGCTTCATGCGTACCCTTCCGCCGGTGCAAAAAAAAAAAAAAGCTCGACCAGCGAGGCGACGGAATAGGGGGGGGAAACCCATGAACACAAAGGCAGAAAGGGGGCGGGTGGCCATACTCGTAGCGCCAAGGCCCCCCCCCGGAACCCAAAGGAAGGAAATACAGGGTTTCACAGGGAGGACCAAATGACTGAAAGGAGGTCGAAAGGAGCGCTCGCTGGGAGGCAGCTCGGCCCACAGGCAGCCCATTTCGCTCGCGCCGTCATGGGGTGCCAATCGCTTCGGATCGTTTTCGTTTGGGGGTACGGGCAAGACAAACACAAGAGAAAAAAAGAAACTGCCAACCCCAGTCAACACGTTGACACTGAGGAATTCACTTGCTGTACTGTTTTGGTTGAACCGTCCCCCTTTCCGCGTCTCTATGGCAGGTCAGTGCGCGTGCCACTGGGGGGGCGGGCTAAGTGTTGTCGCTCTGGCGGCTTCTGTGCGATGCTTTGTATCCATTAAGGAATGGGCTTTTTGTGTTTACCCTCATTGTACATTATCGTTAAAATAAAACAGCAACGACAGCTGTGAGATCGTTAAGTTATACGTACTGGTACCTGTTATAGATGGAGTATATGCATAAAACATAGTTGTCGATCGTGCAAATTCGCCAGCTGAGAGTTCGGCAAAAGAGCATTACTTTTCATTCAGACGCTTCGTTTCTCGCCACTTTTTCATACTCGTACCGACGTCATGTTTCCTTTCGATGCTCGCGCACGACGATGCTACATAGGGTACGTTTCCAGACGGTACATATATGTGGCACTCGCAAGTTGCCGCGCGCGTTTCCGCCGGAGATAGGCACTGTCCCTTGCCATAATCTCAAGCTCCTAACGGCGTGTAGTTCGCCAGCTAAGCTTGCGGTGAATTTATTTGCGTGCACCACACGCTGTCTGTGTGTTCCGTGTACTGTACATGACACTGCGTGCCAAACAAACCTACTTGGGGTAGGCATTTCTCCATGCCCGGATCTCCTGCTCAAAACGGCGTGGCTCACCAGCGCGACTCGCGGTTTGGTTTGGTTTGCGTAGTACGCACACGGCGCTGCGGGCATTCGTTCCGTATACACTTCGTGCGTTCCGTGTGCTTCACACTTCGTGCAGTTCAAAACCAGGTCCGACGCGCTCATCGCTTCAACCACCACCTGCTACGTACAAGCTCACGCCAAATCGTTTCCTACGGGCTAGGCGATGCGAAGTTCTGAAACAGGCCGAGGCGAAGAATTCATACGCATCACACGGCTATGTAGACCCGGAGTCCGAAAGGGAGCGTGTGGTGACCCGGAAAAATGCCAACAGGTGAATAGAACTTAACGCCAACAGGAATAGACCAGAGATTGGTTGCCGGGGATCACTGCCTCCCCTCCCGCCCTCCCGACCATTGAATCTTGAACGTCCCATGCTCTAACAACAACAATACCCCCACCACCGCCACAATCACTCTCACCACCTTAACCCCCACACCAACGTCACCAAAACTGCCACCACCACCGATATGTGGGTTGCTGTACTTACAGGACTGCCACCACGCCGCGGCCGAGACGTACTGTAGGACTCCATCCACGTAATAGTTGCGCAAGACCAACTCCAAGCGGTCAAGGCGCGCACAGCAGGTCTCACCAAGAAGCAAGGCTTCCTCGAGGCTCGGGCGTCTAGCGGTAGCCAGTAGCAGCCGTGGGTCAGGCCGCCTATTCACCCCGTTGCTCTAGCCCCTGCGTTCCGTGCACGCGGCACGTTTATTTCCTAACGCCCAGTCGTTCGTTTTTGAAGGGGGTGGGGGCTCGCAGGGCGGCCAGGGGGCACTATAAAATCATTCTCCTAGTGCGGCCCTCACCACGCGGGCCATACGTAGTGGTCCTGGAAGCTCTGCGTGCCCCCACTCCCTTCAAAAACGAACAGCTGGGCGTTAGGAAATAAACGTGCCGCGTGCACGTAACGCAGGGGCTAGAGCAACGGGGTGAATAGGCGGCCTGGCCCACGGCTGCTACTGGCTACCGCTAGACGCCCGAGCCTCGAGGAAGCCTTGCTTCTTGATGAGACCTGTTGTGCGCGCCTTGACCGCTTGGAGTTGGTCTTGCGCAACTATTACGTGGATGGAGTCCTACAGTACGTGTCGGCCGCCTTGCGGAGGCAGTCCTGTAAGTACAGCAACGCAAAAATCGAATCCCCGGCGATCAAGCCCTGGTCTATTCCTATTTTCGTTATACGAGTACGAGTATAACTATTTTCATTTCATAACACCAGCTGTGAGATCGAGGATGTTGTCGAAACTCGTCCTTATGAGCTGCGCGTGATACATATCTCCATCGCGCGTGACATGTTTTTTTCCGGATCACCTTTCGATTATGTAGTACAAGTCGAACTGGAAGCTTGCCACGCGATCTGCTGTCTCCTTCTTGCCCTCATCGACAGTGGTGTCAGCATATACGTACCGCTGTCGCGTGCATCGTGCGCCGGCCACCCCCTTACCCCATTCCGTCACTCTTGTGACGTTCTCTGCTGCGTGGCGTAGCCAGCTCTTCTCCTCTCCGCCTCCTCTCTGTACCATAATCGATCCGCCTGATCCGCCTTCGGTCGTCACGGCTGCTGATTGATGCCGTTTAACGTACATACCTGGTATGCGATACAGCAGTATTCCCCTTTGCGTGTGCTGAAAAACGTGTATGAGAGCGAGCTTCTTGGTCGAAGCGAATGTCAGCAAACGTGTGTCAATGTGTCAATATAGGTTGAGCTCATGACGTCCGTACCCTCCAAGCAGTTACCGTCCCTCCCATCCTACTTCCAGTCCGTGCGTTTGCGCCCAGCAGTACGTACCCGTATGTATAAGTACGTAATACTGGTAGTGAGTATAGATAGGTACGCTTTGTTATGTACCTGGTAGCCCTACCATTAAGTGGATGGTTTAAGTAACACAGGTTATTGTTTGGATATTCTCCTTGTATTCTCCTGTTGACCCTGGATTATATCCCGGGGAGCTACTTTTACTAACTTGGCCAGAATTTGGTAGGGCTGGGCACTGGCTGACTCCGTCAGCAGCGATTATACCGTCAAAAAAATAAATCAATATACTGGATTGCAGCAGTATACACGCCTTTTCGCTTTATGTCCCATCATAGTGGGGGCTCAAAAAACTGCTTGGGCCTGCGGTGGTTGCGGTCATCGACACAGAAAAAAACAAGAAAAACAAAACAAAAATGTTTGAGTACGCTGATTTCGAAAGGAGTCGTCGTAACCCCGTGGCGTAGAGCGATGCCCTAAGGAGGAAAAATGATAAACACGCGGGCTGAACCGGTCAGGACAACCCCCCCCCACGCACACATAGAACAAAGGACCAATACGTGCCGCGATGCCCCGGATTCTACCAACATACACGGGTGAGCCGTACCAAGATTGTCATAGACTCCATTCCACCCACTCAAATAAATACAGGCAGTACACTCCATCGCTCTTATCCTTGGGGCACAGAGTAGTAGGCTCTCGCCAGCAAACGAAGCACAAGAAAGCACAAACGAAAAACAAAACAAAAAAAACGAAAAACAATCCCAAACACACAAAGGAACATGACCCTTGCAAGACACATTGCCCTACCGAGTTGCTCTTGCTCCAAGCACAGCATGCAGATATCTGATCGCGGAACATTGAAGTTTCGCCTGCACGTAATCTTGGGAGTACTTCCAGGCGTATGCGTGGGCTCCGAAGGGCTTCGCCTTCTCGTTCTTAGCCGCCTTCAGCCTTGCCTCCTTGCCGGCGCGCAGTTTAGTAGACAATATTAAAATCACGACTACGGGGACATTTAGGAGCCATCCCCGGATTGCAGGTCTTGAATTTCGGGTTGGAGATGGGTTTAGGGTTGGCTTTAGGGTTAGGGTTAGTTGCCGGTCTTTTGGGCTGTGAAAATAGCAGCGGCGGGATTAGATATGATATTCACCTAGGATTTCGGGTTTATTCACCAAGAAAGACCCTGCTGCAGGACTCAGCTGTCGTTGCAGGCTGGTTTGTGGGAGTTGGTTGGTGTGCTGGAGCGGACGGGTGCGGCGGGAAAATGCGAAACGCAAGGCCTAAAACCCGGGAATGGCTCCTAAATGTCCCCGTAGTCGTGATTTAAATCTCACCTACGTAGTTGTGATTGTCGGTTTCTCTCTCCTCTCTCCTCTCTCCTCTCTCCTCCCTCATCCCGAAACGCATTTGGTGGGTTTCCGTGCTAATATATGGCGCGTTTATTGGACGTACGTAAGATAAACCTATTGGCGAATATACTGGCCGGATCAATCAGTAGATTACTAGTCTACTGCCAGTAAATTACTACTAAATACTGCCAGTACATACTGCTGTGCCAGTGCCCAGCCCTAGGATTTGGTGGTGTTTTTACTATTACGTGGGGCCATAGTAAATAGGACCAAATGTTGTTAGCAAAACTACTGATTGTAGGGAAATATATAGGTTTTGGTGTCTACAGTCGGTTCTACAAGAGCTCCGCTTCGCGGGCGGCTGTCGCCGCCCGCTACGCTCGCGCAAGGAAAGGGGCGGAAGAGGC